>JAQGBD010000026.1:0-72724 GCA_034698165.1 Punctoribates punctum
AAATATTTGAGTCAATTCGAATGTTTAATTCTAGAGTTAACAAAATAATCCAGGTTTTAGAGGGCATTACGTCATTTTAATTTAGATAAAAACTCCCATAATTTCAAGTTCTATCTTTCACCAAGCATTTTTCTCGGTCCCGACGACGTGAAAATAGGGAGGTTCAGGTGTATTACACTTTTGAGCACAAGATATGACTTCATAATTGTTTAAAAATTAAATTAACCGCAAAGATACCAATAATTTGAACTAGCTCATATTCAGGTAAACTTAGATAAGGCCAGCCTTTGATTTCTTACCAACAATATTGAAAGACTTGTTTTAGGGCTCAAATAGTAATTGATTTTATGAAAACTAATTATTGATTAAAAAATGATTTTTTGCCAAGTTCATTTCTGCTATTATTAGACCATTAAAAACGAGATAAAATTCTGGATAATAAATAAGCGAAAGTTACTGAATAACAGAATAACAGATAATTTTCCCAATAATTGTTTCTCTTAAAAAACAAGTTGTTTGTCATCAATGATGAGTCATCAGCAGCGGTTCCATCCCTTTCCCAGATTTTGGTGTTTTAGCCCAAAGGCAGGAAATTGTATGACTCAGGGTGAACTAATTTGCTTTCCGAACGCAAGTAAAACGTTACCAATAATGTGTTACCAAGTTTATTGCAACATTTTCCTCTGAACAGAATCGATGAACCGGTTATTAGTTCGATATTTTCCTTATTGATTGAAAAAGGTGTCTGGTTTTGTAGAGTCTAGTCTTGGCACTTAAACATTGGCTTCTTTTTATATGAGTCGTGATTCTATTGGTTTATTAAAACCTTCAGAATTAAAGCCTTCGGTGTTTTGTCACTTCTTTTATCGATATTTTGAATTTGTCTCTCAGTATATACGACACATAGTTTTTCAGTAATAAACAACTCTTTTCAATGACATCAGACTAGACTTGAATTGAATTTTTTAGATTTGTTCTGTTCTGTGCTCACTATCAGCTCAGACCTCATTTGGTACTTGTTTTTAAGGAAAAAACCTTTCTCAAGGAATTTCACAAATATGTCCGAAAGCGAAGAATCCGGAGCTTTGGAGCCGACTAAGAAACGTAACAAAGAGTTTCCCGAAGAAGTTTTGTTCACTATCTTCAAGATAATGACCTTCGAGGAAGTGTTCTCCGCCTCAGAAGTTTCCAATCAATGGAACAAATCAGTGAACAAATATCTTGAGAACAAATTCCTGGATAAGAAATCGTTGGGAATCTGTCTACCAATGGATCAGTTGCCTGATATTCATCGCCAGTGTCTCAATGCCAGTAAATCTGATATCAGAAGACGACAAAGTTGTGGAGATATCAGCCACAGATCAGATGATGACATATATTTGGGACATTCACCAAATGTATGTTAAAACTTGTTTTTCGATAACTTTATTCATTAATCGAGACTTTATTTTTGAATAAATAGTTTTATTGATTAAATCTTTGAATTGAGTTATAATTAATTCCTTATATTTGCCAAAAAATCTATAAATTATCAGAAATTAATTTAAACGATTTGAAAACGTTTACAAAATGTGAAAACGAGTTCAAAGTACTCCTGATATTTCCAAAATCGAGTTTTTAGATATTTTAAGTTTGTTTCTTATTATTGATTGGAAAACAGTGATGAAGAAGAGGGTGGGGAAGGGGGTGGCACTGCATGTTAAGGCGTGGGCATAACTTATGTATAATTCAATTGATTTTATTACTTATAGAATATTTGGTCAAAACTATCAAAAATTATATCAAATTAAATAAAATGATAATTTCGATGAAAATGGTGAAAATAACCTTGTTAGAAAATAAGCTAAAGAATCAAATTTTGAATCATTTTAAATCATATTAAGTTCAATAAATAATAAATTTTTTATTGAATTTCAGATCAATCGAGTGATGTCTTTAATGTCTTTGATTCTTGAAGAAAGTCCTTCATTGCAATCATTAGATGTGAGGTCTTTGGTATTAGATCTGAGTTTTATGAGGAAAGTCAATGAGTGTTGTCCTCGATTGGAATGCCTTTACTTGGATTCGGTTAAAATAGATTCGAAAGCATTTCATTATTTGCATAAAAAGATTTTCCCAAAACTTCTTCACTTATCGATTGACAACTTATTTGAAGTCACGGATTGGGATAAAACGGAATCCGTTTGGGATCTGTTGTTCAGATATGGAAACAACTTGCAAGAGCTTAAACTCGACATTTTCCCCGTCGAATCACAATTCAATTCTTCGAGTTTGAGCCAAATCTCAGATGAAATGGATTTAATTCATATAAACCATTACTCAAAGTCTGATAAACCGAATGCCATTAGACTTAAAAACCTCATTAAGAATCTGACGCAAGGGTTGGGCCGAAACATACGATTCTTGAGATTGTATTCTGAAGAGGAAAATGATGATGACCATGATCACTTTAATGAAGAGCTTAATAAATTTACTCAATTAAAAGCTTTCAATTTGAACCTAAAACTCTTTAATCATTTCAATTGGATTTATCAGACACTCAGCGAAGTCAGTGAACTGAAGAGTTTGAGTCTCAATCTCAACAATTTGCCGGAATCTCAACAAATCCTGAGTTTATATCTGAGATCTGATGTCAAGGAAAGTACTAATCGTTTGAAATTAGAAAATGTTGTAATCAGTGATGAAATTCTCGATTTGCTTAACACTTATTACAAGAATTTGGTTTCACTTCAATTAATTGATGTCTTCTTTGAGAACTATAATTCATTTATTGATTGGTTAGCCATTAATAATGAATTGGATTATTTACTCTTGCAATTCAGTCGGCATAACAATAATGAAAGACCAGAATATAGTGACTTTCCCGGAGACAAATTCATTGACTTTATTTCAAAGACTAATCAATTAAAAGAATTGGAATTAATTAATTGTAAACAAATTGATCGAAACAAATGCCAACAATTATGTAAAATCAAGAAAATTGAGCTCTTGTTTAAATAGTTCCTAGATAATCGAAAAGACTAATACACAAACCATTTCATTTACTTTTATTTAATACACATTTAATGGATTTTTTTTTAATGAATTTTGTATTCTTTTTAATTAACAATATTTTGTTAAAATTTTATAAATATTTGAAAATTAAAAAAAACTGAAATCAATTCAAATCTCGTGATTTTTAAAAAAAAACTGATTTCATATAAAGTTCATTTCGAAAAATGGTTATCCAATGTCTCAAAAGTTTTTTCTTTTACTACTTTCGGACAAATATCAAACTTAAGGACCGGAATGAAAGCACAGTCAGTTATGTAAATGAATTGCCGAATGAAATACTGAGCAAAATATTTGAGTATTTAGACCTCAAAAGTAAACTCAGAGCTCAAAGAGTTTGCAAGACTTGGAAAGAAGTGATTGACAACAGTTTTTCTCTGATTGAAAATGTATTAATCACTGACTACGAAGCAAAAACAGAAACTGAAATCAGGAAATACATTCACTTAACGATAACAGATCTCACGGATAGGATTGTTCACAGAATTATTTCCTGGAGTTATCAGAAAACACGTCAATATGATTGGATTTAATACATATATAGACCAATATATGAATGAAATGATTGACATCTTCGGAATACTCACCAAATATTGTGAAAACGATTTACAATATTTTCGGTTCAGATATTCAAATGAATTGAGAGTCGATCACAAAAGTTTGGAACTGTTTTGCATCAAATTCCCGAATATCAAGAGATTTATATTATATGCAAATCCTTTATTCATTGAACAGAAAAGCATTGAACTTCTGATGAAAAGTTGGCAAAACCTCGAAGGGATTTACTTATTCAACAATAGAAACGATAATATGGAAGAATACAAAACCACTTCATATAATGGAAAGTGTTTTCAAGGCATTAGTCCGAAAATCGAAGCAATTGAGGTCTCGCCTCTTCTTTTTGATGACATTGCAGTCAATCATATGAGAGAAGGAAGAATGGAGAACCTCAAGAAGTTGTCGGTCGGACTATTGAAGCAAAGCTATTATCTCAAAACA
Organism: Punctoribates punctum; assembly: GCA_034698165.1. NCBI lineage: Eukaryota > Metazoa > Arthropoda > Arachnida > Sarcoptiformes > Punctoribatidae > Punctoribates > Punctoribates punctum. Next base: position 4,051 of record JAQGBD010000026.1, read on the forward strand.
ATAAGAGAAGAATGTCCTAATCTTACGGCTCTTCATCTCAGATATACCATTAATTCTTATGGTGTTTTCGATTTTTGGGAAACATTAGGTCTTTTCACAAAACTGCAAACATTAGCGTTTGATTCAAAAGATTTTTACCTGAAGTTTTTTACCAATGTATAAACAAAATTAGAAATTTGGTCAATTTGAAAACTCTTTGTGTTCTTCAATGGACTCGAATGACATCCCAAGCAATTGACTCGATTACCAAATATTTTCCGAAATTAGAAACTTTGAATTTGAGTGTAAATACAGACAACAAGGACTCTATCGCTTACTTATGTCGTCTCAAGAATTTGCGGAATTTATTTGTAACTTCAGTACCACTTGTAGGTGAAGAGGTTTTGACCATGATCATAAAAGTATGTACTGAATTAAGAGTTTTGAATGTATACCGCGAACAGCACTTAACATCGAAAATAATTGAGAGAATGGTAGAGAGGGCGAAATCTAGACCTCGAATACAATTTGAATTATTGTTATCTCCAAAACTCGAGGACATTGTGAAAGAATTCAGAAATTTGGTTCCAAACAATCTTCTAATCGAAAATCCAACGAAAAGTTTCATATCATTTGAAAGTTTTTGAAATTTTTTTCAATATTAAAAAACTTTTACGAAACTGATAATCAAGTGTTACATAAATTTAATTTTATTGATATAAGTGATATGAAACCCAAATATTTGAGCTTGCCTATTTTACAATATTAATACACTGAAAAACATGATTTATTCTAAAAGTGCATGGTAAAAATATATTAAGTTAAACTTTTCAAACTGATCGCGATATGTTTTGAACTGTATTGAGCTCCTGATTGAATGTTTATCTAAAGACCAAACACCCATTTGAGTCAAAATCTCTTCACACGATATTCTTTGATGTCTTTTAGCGGTCAATAGTTTATGTGATATAAAATGATCACATCTTTCAAGTTTTTGGTTCACTGTTTTGTTGAATAGGTGTGAAATTGCAAATGTTTTGGAGGCGTTGGGAAACACCTCGTTATCCAAATTGAATAATTCGACGGCAATTATTCCCAGACTCCAGATATCAACTTTGGTGTTATATCGATGGCCACTACCTATTTCTGGTGCTCTGTATTTATGAGTGGCGCCAATCATTGTGTGATAGTCTGAATCACTTACAATAAACTTGGATAAACCAAAATCAGCTAATTTACAAATACTCCTATTATTGTGATATCCGATCAAAATATTCTCAGGTTTAAGGTCTCTATGGATGAGTGGTTCGGGTCTTAAAGAATGCAAATAATTGAGGGCTTCTGTTATTTGTCGGAATATTTGACACGAAATGAAGTATTCAATTGAATTCATCGCTTGGTTTGTATTCCTCTCAAAGACCATCGATTTAATTGTCATAACATTTCTTAAATTATCGAAACAGTACTCCATCTGAATGTGAAGACAATTATTTTCAATCCACGAGTCGTTGTACTGAACAACGAAATGACTTTTGAGTTTAGACATCGTTAACACTTCATTCATAACGTTTTCATTTAAATCATTTTCAGAATCTGTAAAAAGTGGTTAAAATAGACATCATTTTGTGATAAAGGATTCAATAAATTAAAAATTACTCACTTTTGATGTCAATTACTTTAATCGCAAACAATGTCTTCTCAGAGAAATCCAAACATTTTCTGACAGTTCCAAAACCTCCCGAACCAATCACTGCCATCTCCTGAAGACCCTTAACTGCAAAATTGATTTTTAACAATTTGGTCATTTGAGTGGACATAAACTCACGTAAATCTGTTTTTGCAATTTTGCCGTCACTTGAAATGTGAAACATTTGTGGAGTTATTCCTAAAAGCTTTGCATATAATTCAGATTTATTTCGGTAATTATCGGTGACAATTTCACATTGATCAAGGCACAAACGGTAGAAAATATCTTCACTATACACACAATAAGTCTCTTTAGCAGTTCCACAAACAGGAAGTAAGTCATGGATAATGATTTTCTGGTCATTCATTTGGATCGGAGTCGATCTAATCAGTGTTCGGCTCTTATACTCATATTTACCACAAAAATAAACAAATCCTTCGTTAGTCAGAAAATAAGTGTTAAATTCAGTCGAAGATATTTTTTGGACATTAAACAAATTAATAACTCGTGGAATACACTTCTCTCCGACCCCTTCCTGACCAAGGATTCCATTTTGATTATAACCCCAACTAAATAACAGTCCGTTTGATGATATGGCAAATGAACTGAAATGACAGCAATGGATGTATTTGAAGCGAAGATCACTTCTTTCGTTGATTTCTAGTTTTGTCGGTTTGTCTACACTTCTCTCGTTGGTTAAACCCAACTGTCCCTCACTATTCCGTCCCCATCCGTATAAGAATCCATTGGTTGTTAAGACCAAAGTGTGATAATAACCACAACATAATTCGTCAATCATTTCATTTTTGAAAAATTCAATCTTTTCTGGTTTCAAACACTCGTTAACTAGAGTTTTGTATCCCCTCCCCAACTGTCCCCATATATTCCATCCCCAACTAAATAACTCATTATCTTCAGTCCGGCCCAAAACATGTGTCCATCCGCTGAAGAAGTTATTGATCCTCTGATTTGACAAATGTTTGATTTTTGTACTCTTCTTCACTTTTTGGTTGTGTCCCAAACCAAGAGTTCCACAATAGTTGTGTCCAAAACCGAAAACTTTGTCATCTTTTGTCACATAAAGAAGGTTTTGAACCGAAAAACAGTCTTTGAAGACATAAAACGATTTGATCTCAATTTTGATATTATGGGATATTTTATTAAAGATCTCGAAATCGTCGAAAAATGCAGTCATTTCACTTAAATCACAATTTCATTAACTATTCAATAAAGAGTGAACTCAATACCTATTTTTGTTATTTCCTGATAATAGTGTTTGCAAACCATAACAAGTTTTGTCTGGTTATTAATCAGCGAACACTTAAATCATATAAAACTGTTTTGGAGTAAACCGAATCACATTAACGGCTTTGAAGAACAGGCGGTCAAAGTATTACCAGAAGTCTAATAAAAGTCAACATTTATTACATAAATGAGTAGAAGCCGTGAATGGGATTCAGTTAACGCCAATTGTCAATCAGTTTTCGGGTCCCCAACAAAGATATTGCAATTATTACAACAATGGTAGTGATTAATAATCAGAAACGACTGTATTATTCTCTTATCTATATTTTTATTATTCTTAATTTCATTGTTATGAGCGAATTTGCCCCTTGGAATCATTATTAAGCAGGGTAAGTTGCCCTTGGTTACTAAATGATTTATTATTAAGTTTTAATTTATTATAAAATCAATAGAGCATAAGAGAGCTAGACACATTTATTAAATAATGAATGCTTATCTAAATTATAAAGTTTGAATGTTAAATTCTATTTTAAATAGATAATGAGCATGCAAATTCTTGAAATGGATGATCTATTTATCAATAATACCATATTTGCCACTAAACTGAGACAAATGCTGAGGTAGCTCTTCATCGTAGTCGTCATAGTCTTCAACTTGATCCAGATTATGTGTGTCTGCAATTGAAGTCATTGGTTGTGGCGCACTGTCCATACTCTTCATGGAGACCACGGGCATCATCATCATCATCTGGTTCTTCTGATTGCTTGTCGGCTGTTTGCCTGAGGAAGGGTACGACTGCTGTGCACTCTGCTGAGACATCAACTGATTCATCATTTGTGCCATTCTTTTCATGTTTTGCATCAATTGTTGGTTTTTCTTATTCATAGACTGATTATTCTTCTTATTAGGGGCGGCTGTTGTCGTTGTCGTTGGCTCTTCTGTCGTCATCTCTTCTTCTTCTTCCTCCTCTTTATACTTATCCATATATTTATCACCACTGCTTGAAATTGAAGATCAAATTCAATGAATTGATTATCAAATTATGAAAAAATGGTTGAATACATACTTAATGGGAATGACTATAATTTTTTCGCCGGTCTTTTGCTTTGCAATGAGAGCCCCCAAAAGGACCCCCTTTACTAAATCAGACTTAGTTTGAGACAAATATGAAAAACCAATGATTGATAGCAATAAATATGAGATTTGAAGTCTGAGATACATTTTGTCAAACACTGAGATAACACTACTTTCGAGGTATAAACAGAACTGAGAATTATTTGCATTTCTAATGATTTGCCGCTTTTTATACCGAAATTAGTGACAACTGTTCTTCACGTCATTATTGTTCTCATCAGTGATAATGAACTTAAATTTAGTTTTTCACTAATCTTGGTTTTAATATTCATATTGTTATCACTAGTAATCAGTCGATTGTCTGTTCACTCATTAGGTTTTTGAACCCTTCAGTGATTAACTGATCCATGAAATAGGCGTCAGATTTGTTGTCTTCGTTTGACTTACACTTGTTTTCAACCCAATTATTATCTCATTTGCAAAGTTGTGACGACTTTTCAAACACTTTTGTTCAAAAATATTAACTTAATTCTCAATAGAAGTGAAAACAACTATCAATTTGTCGAAAGTTTTAGTTTTGTTTTTCAAACCAATTAATAAATACTTCAAAATAATAGATAAGATTTGAGTAAAAGGTTTTCTCCGTTTATCTCAAACTTAATGATCATTTAAAATGTTTAAATCAATTGCAAGTGAATGACATTCAATTGTTTTTGAGTCTAAATTTAACTGAACTTGTTTTTTGATTTTTTTTACGTTTTCAATAAAAAGTCAATGAATTATTCATCAATTCTTTGGTAATCTTTTTAAGACAAATGTTAGTGAAGTAACTTGCTAAATTGGGAATGGTTTTAGTTTGAATATCTTATTATCAATTTTGCCAACTAATGACTAGGACATTTATTCCATATTTTTGATAAGTAAATAAATCATTAATTAAAAATTCATTTCTTTATTAAATTGGTCTAATACAATTTTTGAAAATTAGCTAGATTATATAAAAATAATGTCGAATACTTTTAGTAGTATAATTATCATGCTCAACTCAGACCTTGGCTCAGGAACAATTAAATAAGGTTGAAAATACTTTTGAATAGATTATTTGAAAGTTGTCACCGATTCATAACTAGGAGGCAGTTCCACACAATTGTCTTTCGATGGATTGCCATATGTCTGAGTCGGCCAATAGAGGTTGGGTTGGGATGACTGACTGTTGTAGGCATTAGTTGTCTGCTCAGTAATCGATGGTAAAGATTGCGAGGAATGGAGCGGAACGTCATGAAAGCCAGTCGTGTCGATCACTGTTCTGCCACTGATTTGCATATTATTGATATTCTGGTCTTCCTTATGAAGAGCTCTATATCTGATGAAAACCAGTAATAAAATAACGGATAAAATGATCCCCAAAAACAATATTGTATTCAAATTCTCGTCAAAATAGTTAACCGAATCGTTTATTTCAAGAATAGTGGTCTCATTATCGGGAAGCCATTCATCAGTTGTCGCACTGGGAAACAGAAGTATCGTATTCTGGGTTTTATTAGCCATTGAGTCAATGGTAACCGCATTTGGTTCAGAATCATTTTTGCCAACAATTTCGACAACTAATCGACTGTTTTCAGCGAAAACGACAAAATTGTTTGCAATCAATAAAATTAAAATCAGTTTGAAATCCAAAACCAAACGACAAAATGTTTGTCTATTTTTTGACGACATTTTAACTCTTGATTTATGTGAATCTCATATCTGGAAAATACTTTGACTTATAATAAGAGTCTGTATTTGTTCTGACAAATGAAAGACTGAAAAACATTTGATTAGATATCGGGAAATCATATTTTCATTGATATGAAAATATCAAAAACTAATCGAAAGTTTCAATTCTTTGGACTTTTGATTCAGTAGTGATTTCAAACACAATTTTAGACTCATTTCAGACCAATTTATAGCTAATATCCCTAATTATTAGTTTTAATAGTTATTAATAGTTAAATCTCTTATCTGTAAAATAGCTAGGTAAATATTCTGCTGAGACATATTTGAATAATGTGGAGATAACCCCAATTTTCTTCTCCGACTGAGAGCTTAATTTCAATGAAAAACATTTCAATAAAATTCTCAGACTTTCTCTCAATCCTTGAATTCTGTTCGGAAACTATTTTCAGACTTTGACTGATAATTAAGTTTATGATGAAATCAAATAAATTGATTCAAATATACCGATAGAATGGAAATTGACATTTCGCAAAATTAACAAGATAAGTTTTTATGCTTTATTAGTAGTTTAATTGATACAAATGATAATGACTTTAAAAATGACATAATTATCAGATAGTTGTCGTTGGGCTGAATATTCATTTATTCATAGATTGAGCACAAAATGATCTTGCTTGTCTTATAATTGTCAATTATTTCCAAATAAATATCTGATAAATAGAATAGATTTTCACCCATTTATTTAGTATAAAAATTCTGTATATTTATTGAGAATGAGTACAATATTTGGTCAGAATATTCCGTTCACTGGATATCACTCATTGGCTTTCATGTGAACGACGGTCTCATAATCTGGCGGTTCGTCACTTATTTGGGAATAAGTCGGCGGTGTTTCGGTCTCACAACAGTAGTACCGCTCATCCCTTGGATTGATGGGAACGGTCTGATCGCTTCGGTGAACGTGAGTTAAATTTGAGGGCCTTCTTATGAATCGATTTATTTGTGGCGAGTCTTCAATAATATGATTATTATTAATACAATTTCTGTTTCTGTTATGCATTTTGTAATTCTTGACAATAGAATAACAGCAATAAAAACACCAATAAATGAGTGAAAGCATGAATATCGAGGCAAACAGACCGCCAATTATCTGACACGTGATGTTACAGTTCTGGCGCCGACTCATCTTAACGCATATCCGACGGCTGTCCAGATTAAAGCCGTATTCGCACTCACATATCGTGTTGTTGCAGATCAGGTTCGGGTTGTCTTGTGTTTGACAGTGACTGTTATCCCCACATATTTTTCTGACGCAATTATGTGTAGGGGTTAGGGACTGACCACTAACGACTCGTAGCTGATCGACCTGTGCCTCGAACTCAGGCCAACACTTGCAAATTGAATTTTTACAATAACTGTAATCATTGGAGCAGTCATTGTCCGAATCGCAGGACTGGTTAAGAAATGTGTGCCGTCTTTTACAGAGTCTCTTATCTTTGGTCTCATAAAAGCCATTGAATCGATTGCACTCACATTTGTCGGTCTTGTGATTACACAATCGGTTTCTGTCGACACCATTACAGTCCGTGTCTTCAGAGCACAGGAAGTCATCGAATTCGATGCATCTGTTGATCGACGCTAAGTATCCGAAGCCGGCCCGACATTTACACCGGTGCTGATGGCATATAAACCGTGAGTCACACATCTCGGCAATTGTGGGAACACTAGTATTGCTCTGATTACAGGACTCGTCATAGTATTTGATGGCCTGAACCGCCAGTATTTGGATTAAAATCAAATAAAAATACACTGAAATCGATGTAAAATCAAACCTTATTTTTAAATACATTTTTTATTGACTTTCAAATGAAGGAAAACTCTTTAATATTGAAATAATCGGCGAAATTAAAGGCGAATCTCATCGAAAGTTTTTAAATTAAATATTTGAAAGACTCGTTATATCGTTATATCAAAAGTCTAAACAACTTTAAACACGAAAATCAAATGACTTTTAACTTTGAATGAGAAAAATATCTTATTCTGAGTCCAGCAAACAGTGCCAGAGATATGGCTCTAATCTTATCAATTATTTATTAAAAATTAAAGCAAATATTGATTAGGAGTCGATTTCTCGAAACACTTAAACTGTTTCTTCTTTAGACCACAAGAAGAGGTTCTGAGCCGCAGAGGGTAAAAACAAATGTGACAAAAATCGTTTTCACGTGTATTGGATCACGTATGTTTGATCTAGCTGATTTATCACAACAACAACATCTATTCATAACAGGTTTAGAGACGATTAATAATATTTTTCTTCAAATTAAGTAAACAAAACGTTTGGCTCAACTCAGAGACTGAGAGCCAAACCCGAAATCAATTACGAAAATCAAATTAAATGTTATTTTATTTGATATTGAATTACGATTTTATAATAATTATTAGCCGTTTGTCAACCAATTAACAGAGTTATCATAAATACTGTTATTTTAGCGATTATTTCAATTCAATAGAAAACAAGTTTATCTTTTGAACTAATAATATATTCGGTTTGAAATTATCGCGTTTTTAATCAATTTATTTAACAAGACTTGTGATTCATTTCATAGAATAACTAAATTATTGAAAATAACTTAACTTATCATAAGACACATCGAAATCCTGCTGAGAGAGCAAAACATATCCAGGGCATAATTTCTACTGGATAAGATTTTGATTATATTGTTTGGATGACAAAAGTTGATGGTGCAATTTAATAGACTGCCGGCGCCTACAGGTCTACTAGACTTTGCTTTTTGTAGGCAATTGTCTCACAGTTTTATTACACTAATTGTGTTATTTATTTAATTGTCTTTTTTATGAATGACTTTATGATAAACGACTCAATAAATTTAAGTCCAATTATTTTATAACAATTCCTATTTCAGGTCAAAAGCCTTTCCTTCAATATTCAGAATTTGATGCCAGAATAATCTTGTTCAAACAGCTCGAACTTAGTTACTCATATATTCTCATATATTATTTTTTTCTTATTTTTGTTTTTATTGATTATATTTAGTGTTTGTTTTAACTCAATATAATCTGAAATACAATTTCAACGTCTATTGTAAACGAGTAAACAAATTGAAGACATTTTCGATAATAATTTTTTGTAAACATCTCCCCATTAATATGAAGTGCCATTTGCCCCGATATTATCAAAATCATACGATTGACACAGACTTTAGCCACAAATCAGTCCCCCATTTATGGCGAACTCATTCAGAGATTAATATATGTTTTTATTGGCATATAAATAGTGATAACAAAAATTTATTTAAAATACAATTTAATAACATTTTAAGAGTTTAAAAGAGTTTTTTGTCAGTAAATTACATTTATTCAAATATTTCAATAATACGAATGAAGACGATTGCAGTCAATATAAGGATCTGTGGAAAGGGTTAAGGCTATTATTAAGGTCATTACATCAATAACTAGAGTCCAGAGCGAAGTCCATACCTCATATCCTCTAAAATTGTTGATAATGAAGAACTTCCAACAGTAGAAACCTATGTCTTGTTGACCAAGTCTTTCAATTAGTGTACGAACCTTGAGATCAAACTGATTAAACTTGTTTATTGATAATATATTAAAGAATTTACCTTGATTCTTGTATTCAGTCTTATATTTCTGAAATTATTAGAAGAATAGATTGAATTCAAAATATTATAGGAATAGTGGGCTTCGTTATAGACGGCCGAAGAGATCCAAATGACAAATAAGAGGATAAATAGGAAGAGTCCGGTCACACACCCGAACAGAATCTTCAGAACCCAAACGGTGTTCCCATAGAATGTCAGATAACTCATGGATGCGATTTCTAAACTGATTATAACCCAAAGAGCGCCCAAAAATTTTGACCAATAGTTGCGATTGTATTCATCGATTTCCAAATATATTTTATTAGATTCGTGCAAAAGATTATATATTGATCTTGATGTTTTGATTTGCAAATTCTTGATCAATGCTTTTCTTAGTTTATTATTAAATAGTTTGAGTTTCAAATGCAAATAATGTGTAATTAAGTAATAATAAACAAATTGATAGATAATTATATTGAAGGAGTATTGGGCCAAAAGGGGCCAAACTATGGTATAAGGAATTGCGATATATATGTCCTCTTTGGACACTTTGGTGTATATGACGGTCGCTATTATCAGAAATATGAATATCTTGATTGAGGGACAGATGAGTGAAGTCAGAGATAATATTTTTTTGCTTGTATTCAGAAGTTTTATTACAGTTTTACTGTCATTAAGGTCAAGACTTGTTGGACTCACCCTTCCGACCATCATTTGAAAAATTCTTAAATCTGTCGGTTCGATGCCTTCAATATAATTGTACAAGCTGGATAAGAAGCTGAGAATGGACAACAGTCCGACCAAGGCACAGGCCCATCCCAACGGTATGCGTGCATTAATCAAATGCCCGACATCTCCAAAGTAGAGGTGAAACCTGTCGTCCCTTTCAGGCAGTAATACAATAATTGTTTGAAGAAGAAAGAGAAGGACACCGAATACGAACACTAGAATCGGGTGGTGCCACACATTTCTCACTCCAGTAGTGCCCTTATGCAGGGACAAACCTATTTTATAGAGATGACCATCCGCATTTCTCACCCAAAGATGTTCCGGTAATACTTGATATGTCCTAACGTTTTGGTCCAATTTATTCACAGACAGAATGAGTTTTGAAGTTCTTGCCAACATTTAGACCTTGCTCTTTATTATCTGTTTTTTTAAAATGACTGTTCTTGAATGTACATGAACAATTTAAATGTTTCCATTATTTTAGGAAACTTTTGCAATTACTTTTCAAATTATCTTTAAATGTATTTTTTTCCAAATTGTTATCATTTCGTCGTATTTTCGAAATTAAGAATTATATTTAGATATTTAATGATCTGATAAAGTTACCAGATGCTTCTACTACCAATCAATTTTATAATTCAAATAGAAAAGATACTTAGTTTTTATTCTTTTTCAAATATAATTTGAAAGCATGGATGAGAATTAGACTCTAGGGAGACATAAGGGGGGCCTAATATTGAACATTCGAGTTTAAAAGGAGGTTATAATATAAAATTCCAATCGAGAGGGGGGAAAACCCATTAGAACCATCCCAATGACTTCCCTGTTTGAACGTGCTTGATGTTTAATGCTTGATCAATTTGTAAATAATGTTAATATAAAATATAGAATGTACATGTTCAAATAACGATAAATGAATAAATTAAAAGATAATAATTTTTATTTAGTGATTAGTTTAATGAAAGTTTGAGAAATTAATTGAAATAATTGATCCCAATATTCATGTGATATGAATCAGTCTTCGAAGAAAACATTTCAATAATGCGGATGAATATGATTGCGGTCATGGATAGGATCTAGGCAAAAATCAAACCAATTATTAGAATATGAAAAAGAAAGGAAAGAATTGTTGAATACATCATAACCTCTGAAATTATTGATTATGAAGAGCTGCCAACAGTAGAACCCTATGTCTTGACTGCCAACCCTTTGAATAAGTAACGACCACTTTTGAAAATAAACAAGTTAATATAAGTATTTTTGTATTTTAAATGTTTCAAGATAAAATACTTGCCTTGAACTTCATGGAAATCTCTTTCATCTCAATTGAAGTATACATTGAATTAAGCAAAACATAGGAATCATTAACTGAATTATAAACCGAAGCAGAGATCCGGACAACAAATATAAGAATAAATAGGAAGAGTCCGGTCACACACCCGAAGAGTATTCTTAGGATCAGATTAGTGTTGCCATAGAATGTCAAATATGTCATGGATGCTATTTCTGTGCTTATGATCACCCAAAGAGCGCCTAAGAATTTAGACCAATATTTGTTGTTATACTCATTAATCTCTGAATAGATTTGATTGGATTCCCGCAAAATGTAAGCCATGTTTGGAACCATACCTTGGTCGTTTCGGCACATAATTAGTATGTCTTTCAGTTTCTTATTGAATATCTTATTCTTTGAAAATATATAATTAGTAATCAAATAGTAGTAAACAAATTGATAGATAATTATATTCAAAGAGTATTGTATCAAAATCGGCCAAATTATTGTGTAGGGAATCATTAATAGCTGTTCCTCTTTCGGTACTTTCGTGTATATGACAGTCGCTGTTATCAAGAATATAATGTATTTGACTGATGAGCAAATGATCCTGGTCAATTTCAGCGCAAGTTTTGTACTCTTCAACAGCTTTAAAACGATGTCACTGTCGGTGAGTCCAATAAGTTTGGGAGTTTCCAAACCGACCATCATTTGAAAGAATCGCAAATCGTTTGGTTTAATACCCTTTTTGTAATTATAAAAACTACAAAACTGGGAAAACATAGACAAGAGTCCAACCAAAGCGTAGGACTGGGCTAATGGTATCTGAGCGCCGATGAAGATTCCGATATCACCCAAATATAGATGACTTTTGTGTTCACTTCGAGGCAATAAAGTAATGATAAACTGTTGAACAAAGAGTTGAGTCGCAAACATAAAAACAAGGTATGGATTGTGGAACCATTTTCGCACTTTATTCGAAACCGGTTCATAGAAGGACAGTCCTATTCGGTAGAGATGACAATCGGCGCCATCAACTTGAAAATCTTTGGGCAGTAGTCGGAAGGGCTTTATTTTATCAGCCATTTCTTTAAATGATAATTCAATTTGAAAAAGTAGTGATTAAATTATTGACCAGGAATAGAATTCTTAAGAAGACTATACAAGTTTATACATCAATGAGCAGAGTCATTTAGTTTTAAAGTCAATAAATGTTTACAGCCTTGACATTGACATTCATTATCTAATATATTGGAGGAACTGTTTTTCGATTAAATATACATTTCTTCATAAAAACTAAAAATAAAATGACATTTACTTCAATGAAATATCCAGAATATTCCTGACGAGCAAACAATGGGATAGAATATTCTGACTGAATAACCACTGATGGCCAAGAAGTGGTTATACCCAAAACTTCTCCTAATTTTTTTTATCGGAGTCCCTCGTATTGGAGTACCTAGGCCAAAACTACTCAATAATCGTGGTCTTGTAAAATAGTTTTCGATCAATGAATTATTTCTTTTTTATTTTATTTTAAAAAACATATAAAAATATCGAATTATATGTAATTCGATATTTAGAATGAATTTGTGCATGATTACACGTATATTGTGTACATGATCAATTTGCATGATATCGATTGACACATTTTATAACATTAGTGAAAATATCTGAGAAATTATCATAAAATGTAAACAAATTTATTTGAATTAATTTTTGGGGATATTCTGTAAACTCTCATAACTCGGCGGCATTTCAGTCATTTCAAGGATCACTTTATCATAAGAAGGGGGCGGACTATTCATCCTGGCGTCAAAAGTTCTTTGACCCTCTTCATATAGACTGTCAATAATGGCGGGTCTGTTAGCGAAAAGATCGGTCTGAGTTCGACTGATATGCGATCGGTTTTTGTCGAGTCTTCGGTAAACATAACCACTGATTACCAGAAACAACATAATCGATAAGAAGGGTATCGCGAATGACAGCCAAACAGTGGTCGGAACGGAACCAAAATCCAAATCATTTTGTCCGTCGCGATGACGATGAGGTGATTTTGTAGTCATACGCTTTGCTGTTTTAGATGAGCTTGGTTGAACATCTGGCTTAATTGTGGTCGTCGATGACGAGGGTGGTGTAGAGGGGTTTTCTGGTATGGACTGACATAAGTGGGAAATGCATTTCATTTGATGACCGCATTCCTCATCTTTGGAGCAGTCCTTTAAAGTCTGATTACTGGTGATTGACGTCAATTCTTGCTTAACATCTGAAGTTTTGGTCAAATTTTGATGAGATCTCGATATCACACATAAAATAAACGCAGTTTTGAAGAGAAAATTCATTTTGTTTAAGATTTTTAATTAAAAAATTAATTAAATTTAATTAACTGTTAAATAATACTCTTAAGGTTCTCGATATGTATTTCCAAGCTATTGATTACACAGTTTTCCATAATTTTTATATCAAACAAAATACTTATTATATTTTTAATAATATATTTTTTTCCAATAGTTTTTAAATTAAAACTTCTTTGGTAACTAAGTTGGGGTTTAAATAGTGGTTTTGGACTCAAATAAAATGAGGTATAAGTAGTCAAATGATATTTTATTTAATCGACAACAGAATTATCTGATTTTACTGCGAAATTCTTACACATTATTAGGTGTTATAAAAACTATTCCTTTCGAAGGCAAGTCATAGAAGTAGTCATAGATTTATAGCACTTTTCTTATCACATCTCAAATAATAATTAATAAATATAGTGATTGTAGTCAGACATGAAATTATAGAATTAGTGATAAATGTTGTCCTCTATTCTGAGCAGTAAAACTCAAGTTACACTTCTTGGAGGGAAACCACATCAAAATTTGCACCTTTTCCATAAGGAAGGGTAATCTGTGACCTAATCACTAATAAATCAGATGACAACTGAAATAATTTCCGTAATTAAATGTAATTTTATAGATAATGCCTTCAAAAGAGTTAACAATCGACTTAGATTTTGGTCATTTTATTCGTTTATTAGAATATTTTTCTCTTCAAAACACTTATCACTAGATTTTGTTGAAATTAATAAAATTGTTACATAAGTTATGACTGTTTTAGTGTCGAGTTTTCAAATCAATAAAAGGATCCAAAATCCAAAAGTTATGAAAAATGATTGTATTGTCACTCGAGAGCGTCGTCTTCTTCTGATATCAATTCAACACATTTACTGTCTTTTATACCAAACGCATCCTCGACACCAGTCTTGGTCTTTGACTTTTCGTTCACCTCTTTATCCTTTTACTTAATATCAGAGGTCATCAAGGGGAGGAGGATAGCCCGTATCGCCCCCTGTAAGTTAAAAATTTTGGAAATCCACCCGCTGTACGCCTGAGCCTGAGATAGATGGGTGATGTCTGGTCCAAATACACAAATTTTTTAAGAGGCATTTCGTTTGGCAATTGATTTATATAACATTTCCATTCTGTTCTCTTATATGATGGCTGTCAGAAGGCAGGCACAGAACAAACTCAGGCATTTTGTTATCATTTTCGAGTAAAATGTTTCAAATATTTAAAAAAAGTGATTAAACTTTAATTGTTTGAAATTTTAATGGTTATCAAAAATTTTTAAAATTAGTTTATTTGAAAATCATTTGAAAATATCACGATTTATAAACCAATTCACAAAATTTAAATAAGATATTCGTTAGAATTAAAGTAATAAAAATATTTAATAGAAATGAGTTGTTTCGGTAAATTATATCAGATCTTCAGAACTGATGAGAACTTTCCGAAGAAACTCAAATCATTAGAAGAATTTATTCTTTTCGACCAAAACAGGAATATTAAAGTTTACACAAAAGATTCACCGAAAGAAGTTTTTATTACTAAATTCAGTTTATGTCAAAACATCTTTTCTTCAAAAAAGTGGTATCAATTGGTTCTTACAGTTTCGAGTGAAGCCATTTCTGTTGAGGTCAACCACTTTTGTGAAACAAATGACTTTAAAAATGCAATAAATTCTACAGAAAAGGAATTCAAATCAAGAAAACAATATTTAGATTATTATAGAAATTTATTGTCAAACTTTGCCTCAAAACACAAGAATCTGAAGATTTTGAGTTTGGATTTTAAATGTCTATCGATTGAGAAGAATGTCCTAAATTTGGTCAACAATTGCTGTGAATCTGATATTAAGTCCCTTCGCTTCAAATCTGATTCTAATTTAAGTATCAATGAAAACGAAGTCCAATTATTTTGTCGAAAATTTCCAAACATCGAAGAGTTTGGGTTTAATATCAGATCCATTTTCATCAAACAAAACAGTATTTCTTCAATGTTCACAAATTGGCCGAATCTAAAAATATTTGTCTTATTTGTCAATTATATCAATCATACTATCAGTGGTGGACAGTGTTTACAGAACATCAGCAATAAAATTCAAGAACTCAATGTTGGGTCACTTATTGTGGACCAATTGTCTGTTAATCACATCCAAAAGAATCAGATCAAAGACATCACTAGACTCGAAGTTTTTCTTGATATATATAAGCATTTGAAGGCAATTAGTGAGAACTGTCCCAACATTTCGTATTTGTACGCTATTTTCGTCGAAAATGTTTTCAATTCTGAAGAAATCTTTGATTTGTTCTCACATTTGGGAAAATTCAAAAATATGTGCCAACTCTCTATGAGAATCGATAGTGCGGTGATTTGTGATAAATGTATCCAACAATTGGAGAATTGCTCCAAGTTAACCCTTCTCTTCATTTCTCCGAAACATAACTTTTCAGCAAAATATTGTGCAGGTTTATATCTCAATTCAGAAGTATTTCCTGCAATTTGCCGTTTTTTACCACAATTGGTAACATTGATACTCTTCATACAAATTGAGTCAATGGAGTCAGTGCTTCACATTTCATGTCACAAAAATTTACAAGAACTCAACTTAAAGACTAAACCAGTGATAAGGGAACAGATAATCCTTGAAATCATCGAAAGCTGTCCTTTACTACGAATATTACATTTGGAAAGATATAAATTGATGACTTCCTCAACGATATGGGCTATCATACGAAAGGCTAAAATGAACCCTCATTTGAAATACGTCGTATGGATTGACCACAAAAAGAAAGACATTCTCCAAGAATTCGATGAATTCATACCAAAGAATATTTATTTTGGATTTTAATAAATTATTTTAAACAAAGTTTTCATTAGAAAATTTGACTTAAGGCGAATCCCTATCAATATTTTAATTCATTTATTCCAGTCTTTAGTCGACATCTCTCTAATGTCACTCCAGTTGTTGAATAAAATCGAATCAATTGATTGTCTCAAAGATATCAACGAATGTCACAGAAATGTCACTCAAATCGAACCCTATTTCACTCACGAATTGAATTCAGAAACAAATCGGAGGACAAACAGAGCGAAGAATGAAGTCATTCAAAGACATTATTATAGGAAAGAGTTTTCGTTTTATCAAAATTATATTCACAAATAATAATAATTAACTTAATTTGAAAATACTTTTACTTAAATTCTATAATTAGTTGCATTTCTCGTGTCTTTCAATTACTATTCAAATAAAACTCATTTCAAAAATCAATTTTAATTTCGATTAAAAACAGAAAACCAATAAATTCTTTGATTGTCTCAAAACTGAAATCTCGTCTTAAATCAATGGACAGTCGAATGCCTGTAATTAAGCCGAAAGTAAACGGATATGGAAAGCCTCCTGGCTTTTACTCCCTTATGGCTGAGCTGATCAGTCCTTTCACTCAATTGATGTCTAAAGCAGGGAAAAGCTATTCATCATATCCGTTGTTTCTGATCACTGGTATTGTGCCGGTGGGGGTCACCTGGTTTATCCTCTATAAATTACGAAACACTCCTGACTTAACTCTGACTGGAGATGAACCTCGATCTGATAGATTTGAGCACCGTCATGCCAAACTCGACACCATTCCAAATGAGATTCTGATGGCAGAGCACCCGCGCCCTCGCTTTCCATATGAGATTCCAAAGAAACCCTCAAATTGGACAAAACTGACCCCGGACAAATCTATTCTTTGGCGCAAATTCTTCTCTCAAAACAACACGAATTCAAAGAAAATTTGAGAAAATGTTATTAAATTATTTGTCAATTAATTTATAATTTACTTTTAAAACCTTTTCTGTATCTGAAAATCTGATACATTTATGATAAACAGAATAAATGGTTAATTAGGAGCAAGCACACTTTTGTTAAATTTAACAGTTTGTACCATTGCTTAGAATTCCACAGTATTTGTCACTCACTTTGAATTGAGCAAAACACTTTTGAATATCTTTTTCTGATTCTTATTTATAAACTGATCTGGATTTTCTGTTTCGAGACGTGGCCTATAAATCGTCGAATGCTTTGATTTTCTTTGGGAAGTCCTCATCAGTTCTGCAGATTTTCTAAGGCTAAGCCTTCAAAGCAATTCATTTCATTAAAACAAATGTTTGCTTTGAATTTTAAGATAACTATAACTATAAAGTCGTGAAATATTTAATTGTTATCTAATTATGAAATAAAATGTTTTTTCAACAAAATCCAAAATTCAAATATTTATTTAATAACTGAGTGAAGGGTTAACCGAAATGATTTGTTTCAAAGGCTTATATCGTATAATCTGCGGAACTGATGAGGACTTCCCAACAAAACTCAAATCATTGGAAGATTTCAATTTCTTCGACCAAAACGGAAATATGAAAATTTACACAAAATATTCACCGAAAGAGATTCTGGTCACTGAATTTTCTTTCTGTACATACATTCCGTCGTCTGAATTGGTTTTTATAATTACCGGAAAAGAGGTTACTGTTGAGGAAGGTTATTTCACAGTTTGTCATCTAGATAATAGAGACTATATTAAGGTTAAATATTTAACCAAAAAAAGTTTCAAAAACCGAAAACAATATTCAGAATATTATCGAAACTTATTTTCGACTTTTATCCCGAAACACAAGAACCTAAAGGTATTGAATTTGGTATTTGATTCTCTTCCACTCGAGAAGAATGTCTTAGATTTGGTAACCGAATGGTGTGATAATGATTTGCGATGTTTTCGATACAAATCTAAAAGTAGTTTACGACTCAATCATACAGAAGTCCAATCATTTTGTCTTAAATTTCCAAACATTGAAGAGTTTCGGTTGAATACAAAAATTTTTGTCGTCGAAAAGCACAGCATATCTTTGATGATAACAATTTGGCAGAACCTCAAGAAATTCGAGTTAATTGAAAGTCATTTCTATCCACCTAGGTATTCTAATAGCATTGGTGGACAATGTCTTCAAAATATCAGCAATAAAATTGAAGAAATCAATGTCTGGGAACTTTTTTACGATGATTTATCGGTCAGTTATTTCAAACAGAATCATATCCAAGATCTAAAAATATTACAAAACTTATTAGTAAGAAATCACAAAAACATAGCTGATATTAGTGAGTGTTGTCCCGATATCACTCAAATGACTGCCGATTTCACCCAAGAAATTATCACTTCTGAAGAAATAATCGATTTGTGGACTTGTTTTCGGAAATTTAGAAATATTTCAGTACTTAGAGTTTCATTCAGAAGAGCTGTCATTTCTTATCAATGTATTAAACAATTGGAAAACTCATCAAAATTGACTTATCTCTGGATTTACTCGGAATCTAACTTTTCCTGTCAAATGACTTCTCAAGCATTTGAGGCAATCCCTCGATTTTTACCAAAATTGAAATCATTATTTGTTTACATCTCTATTGCGTCAATGGAGTCAGTGCTTCACATTTCACAACTGAAACACTTAGAAGAACTCGAATTAACCACAAAACCTGAGGTTAAGGAACAGACAATCATTGATGTGATCCGAAGCTCGCAATCACTGCGAACAATACATTTGGAAAATTATAAATCGATTACTTCATCAACAATAAGGGCTATCATAGGAAAGGCTGAAACCAATGCAAATATATCATATATTGTATGGATTAGCAAAAAGATATTCTTAAACACAGATTTCAATGAATTGAATTCCAGAAATGTTTTATTTGAATATAAATAGAATTTCAAATTACTTTCACTATTAAAGTAATAATTGATACCAATAAACAGAATAACCCAAAAGTTTTTATTTTGATATTTTATTTAACATTATTATCAATAAATGTCGTGAAATACTTAATTGTTGTCTATTTAACAAATAAAGTGGTTTTTCAACAAAATCCAGAATTCAAATAATTATTTAATAACTGAGTGAAGGGTTAACCGAAATGATTTGTTTCAAAGTCTTATGTCGTGAAATCTGCGGAACTGATGATGACTTCCCAACAAAACTCCAATCACTGGAAAATTTCAATTTCTTCGACCAAAACGGAAATATCAAAATTTACACAAAATATTCGCCGAAAGAGATTCTGATCACAAAATTTGTTTTCGCTTCAAATGTCTGGACGTACGCCACGGCGTCTAAATTGGTTCTTACAATTACCGGAAAAGCCGTTACTGTTGAGGAAAATGCTTTCTATAGTTTTCGAAATAAAAGAGACTATTTTAATGCTCATTATTTAAACCAAAAATGTTTCAAAAACCGAAAACAATATTCAAAATATTACCGAAACTTATTTTCAACTTTTATCCCAAAACACAAGAACCTTAAGGTATTGAATTTGGAATTTAATTCTCTCCCAATCAAGAAGAATGTCTTAGATTTGGTAACCGAATGGTGTGATAATGATTTGCGATGTTTTCGATACAAATCTAAAAGTAGTTTACGACTCAATCATACAGAAGTCCAATCATTTTGTCTTAAATTTCCAAACATTGAAGAGTTTCGGTTGAATACAAAAATTTTTGTCGTCGAAAAGCACAGCATATCTTTGATGATAACAATTTGGCAGAACCTCAAGAAATTCGAGTTAATTGAAAGTCATTTCTATCCACCTAGGTATTCTAATAGCATTGGTGGACAATGTCTTCAAAATATCAGCAATAAAATTGAAGAAATCAATGTCTGGGAACTTTTTTACGATGATTTATCGGTCAGTTATTTCAAACAGAATCATATCCAAGATCTAAAAATATTACAAAACTTATTAGTAAGAAATCACAAAAACATAGCTGATATTAGTGAGTGTTGTCCCGATATCACTCAAATGACTGCCGATTTCACCCAAGAAATTATCACTTCTGAAGAAATAATCGATTTGTGGACTTGTTTTCGGAAATTTAGAAATATTTCAGTACTTAGAGTTTCATTCAGAAGAGCTGTCATTTCTTATCAATGTATTAAACAATTGGAAAACTCATCAAAATTGACTTTTCTCTGCATTAACTCGATATCTAACTTTTCCTGTCAAATGACTTCTCAAGCATTTGAGGCAATCCCTCGATTTTTGCCAAAATTGAAATCATTATTTGTTAACACCTGTATTGAGTCAATGGAGTCAGTGCTTCATATTTCACAACTCAAACACTTAGAAGAACTCGAATTAACCACAAAACCTGAGATAAAGGAACAGATAATCAATGATGTGATCCGAAGCTCGCCATCACTGCGAACAATACATTTGCAATATTATAAATCGATTACTTCATCAACAATGAGGGCTATCAAAGGAAAAGCTGAAACCAATGCCGATATAATATACATTGTATGGATGTACCACAAGAAGAAATACTTAATCAAAGAATTCATTCAATTGATACCCAAGAATGTTTTATTTGAATTTAAATAGAATCTCAAATTACTTTAAATATTAAAGAAATAATTGATTCGAATAAACAGTTATTTAAGAATAACCCAAAAGTTTTAAATTTTTATTTTGATATTTTATTCAACATTATTATCAATAAATTGTTTCTCTGACTAATAATTTGAGCTCAAAGTCAATGATCCCTTTATTTATAGCAAATGGATTATCTATAAAGTGATGTTTTACTCAAAAAATAGATGAAAACCAGAATATAAACCAAATATAGTTTTTGACCTCATTTTGCAAAACAATATTCGTTCGAAACAAATACTGAATTATTCAGTTCTTAAACAACTATAAGTTCTCTCAGAAGTGGAGGAATGAGTTCTTGGAAATAAAACTTTCAGTTATCTAATAATTGTTTGTATTTTTCTTCTACAATGAAAACGCTTTCAGTTATATTACTCTTGTTTTTGGCCAAAGACTTGTCTTCTTCGTCGTCATTGTTGACTAACTTAATGGAATCGGACCACAAGGGATATTAGTGAGTCTGTCCTTCCCTTCAGCCCATTATAATAAAAGCTTTTTTAGTAGAGGCGGCGGTGGATATCCTATAATCGGTTTGAACTACTGGAGGGACAGAATGCAAGAGATATCAAAAATCGATTCAATTATTAAAATTTATATTATTTTGTTTTTATGCAGAAATTGGCTCAAAATCAAGTTAAACAAGAGTTTGGTTTAATATTTGATGAGAAAAAAATGTAAAATCTGTTTGTTTGGGAGAATAGCATCGACTCTATTATTATTTTCTTTGAAATTCAAAAACTTATGAATAATTTGTGTCTTTCTTTGGGATATTTTTTATTCACTCCTTAGATATGCATTTCGTTTGTTTTATTGAATTAAATTCTTTAAAAATGACTTTACTCTTATTTTTTGATTATTTCTTTTATATGTCTATCACTTGTAATTAAAACTCGAAAAATAGGAATTTAGGCCAAAAGTTGTTTCTATTCATCAAATTTTCAATAAATGGTTAAACATTTTCATCCGATATCTGTTTCAAAGGGTTATTCAATGAAAATGTTTTTGAGAATAGTTTTACTCAATTATGTTGTCCTCATATCAGGTAATTGTAATTAAAATAATGATAAATGAATTTAAATCAAATTGTATTGAAGCGGTTGTGGAGAAGAAACCGTTTCTCAATTTATTGGCTAAGAGACCGACGATCCCGAAGATAGTCGGCGGACAGACTCTCCAAAGGAATGAGTTCCCGTGGATGGTGTCCTTGCAATCTGATAATCAGCACTTCTGTGGCGCAACAATTATTGGCTACGAGTGGGCCATCACTGCAGCCCATTGTGTGGATCCAAACTCATCCGTCTTTGACTTCCAAGTTGTTTGTGGGGCTCACAGTCTCTCCAATCCAAGAGATGAACAAAGAGTTGTTCCTAAAAATGTAATTCAGTTTCTATACTATTTCTGTATATTTATATATTTTATTAATTAATAATTGTTTCAGATTATAATTCATGAGAAGTGGAACTCTTCTGTGATCACAGACGACATCGCAGTTATTCGACTTCAGACAAAACTCAATAGAAGTTCAAACTGTCAGCCAATAGATCTGCCCAATGATTATCTCGTACTTAGTTCTGGTCAGGAGTGTGTGGCCACCGGTTGGGGACTCACCTCAAAAGACAGTAAGTGAGGGAAAGGGATGGAAAAGTAAACTAATTTTTTTGCCACAACTTATTCAGATGAAAGAGTTTCTGATTTACCGCAAAAGGTGGCCCTACCTATTGTCTCACAACAAGACTGTTCCAAAAGCTATTCCCAAGAAACTAAAGTTTTCAAGACAAATGTATGTGCCGGGGGCTCCAAAGGCAAGGGTATTTGCAACGGAGACTCAGGTGGTCCACTCAATTGCATGGTGAAAGGTACTTGGACATTTGTTGGTCTCGACTCTTTCACTGTTCCCTGTGCTCTGAAGGGATATCCCTCTGTGTTCACCAGAATCAGTGAATATAACCCTTGGATTCGAAGTAAAATTTCTGTCAATTAATAGAAATCAGATAAAAGTTTAAATAAAAATTAAATTAATTTTATTTATTAGTGAGAATTTCCAAATATAATATCAAGGCAAAATATCTAAAATTATTCTATGTGCGAATAAATAATTATACCGTCAAGTAAACAAGACAATTTTAAGACTGAATTTCAGTGATTTGTCAGACATTTAATTGAATGTGAGGTCAACTTACGACAAATGGGGACAAACCTTAGATTAGATCTCTTTTGAATTCAATATAAATGATCAATAATTCTCTGTTTTGAGATTTTCAGTGAATGTATTTCACATAATTAACATCAATTTGATAGACTCTACTTTGAGTTTAACTTTTTCAAAAATATATTTTCAAAAACATTGTTTAAATTGTGTTTAATTATTCGCAAATTCAAAAATACTCTAAAGATTAGTCTAATCTGTTATTTAATTGATTGGAAATATTGTTATCACTGGTGAGAGTCAGCATTAGCTTTGAGACAAACTCAACTCAAGCACTGGATTGTCATTTATGTCAATATTGTTGAATAAAAATAATTAGAAGAAAATAACTATTCATAAGATATTCGTCTTTTTAAAAAAATTTATTCAAAAATGTTTGAAGTCTATGAGAAGATTGGGAGGAATTGAAGCCTTGAATTCTTCTACAATTTCTCTTATATTTTCCGATAGTATTAATTTAAATTGATTCGGATGGTTTACTTTTGCCTTCAATATCATGGTCTCGATTGTCATAGAAGTCAATTGCTCCTCTTGTTTTACATCCAGAACTTGGAGTTCAACGCATTCCGTAATGACCCTGATCAATATCTCTTCATCAATATCTGGAAGTGTAGCCAACTTTAAAGTTTGCAAATTCTTGAGACGACTTATGATTGCGATCGACTCCTTGTTATCGAGGTTTACCTCAAGATTCAAAGATTGTAATTTCGGAAAATATCGGGCAATTGATTCCAAAGCTTCTGATGTAATGTGTGTGTCAACAATAATTAGACTTTTCAACTTGGTCAAATTCACTATTTGTTCAATACATTGCAGGCTAACTACTGTCCAATTCAACCGAAGTCCTAACACTTGTAGATTTGAAAAGAGTCCTAACATTGTCCACATATTGACGGCATTCCAAGTTTGAAGTGAATTTTCAGCGAATACCAAACAGAGAGAAACCAATTGTGGAGAGACTTCACTCAGAGTCATCAGATGATCGAATTGTATTAGAGATTTTATCCGGAAAACTTTTAGATTTTTCATCTTTTCTATTGTGAGATAATTGACGGCGAATTCATCGAAAATAAGGGCCGAGACGTTTAACGATTCGATCTTTGGACTAATGAATTGAAAACAGTGTCCGTTATATGAAGTGGTGTCCAATTGATGCCATAAATCATATGAATAATTTCCCCACAAACATAAATGCCTGAGGTTTTGCCACTTTTTAAACAGGAGTTCAATACTTTGCTGTTCGATGAATATCGGATTTCCCCTTAAGTGAAATGTCTTCATATTCGGGAATTTGTTGCAAAAGATTTCCAAAACTTTGTGATCGACTTTCAATTCAAATTGATATACGAACCAAAAGTGTTGTAAATCACTTTCACAGCCAGTGATTAGTAAGTGAAAGATAATCGATCCTTGGCAATGCTTGTAAAATCTATTGTAATTGACCAGGTGTAAACAAAATCCTCTCAAATTGTAATGCTTTTTGATGATTAAAGAGCATAATCTTGAAAAGTTTGAAATGTCCACAAATGGTGCCACACATCCCATTCTCATTGAACTATAATTATTAATATTAAACTCGATTTCTGTTACGACATCAGAGATCCATACATTTGGAATGAGTGAAAATGTTGTGTCAATCGACTCCTTCCAAGTCTTACAAACTTCTTGTACTCTGAGTTTGGTTTGAAGGTCCAAATACTCGAATATTTTGACCAACATTTCATTTGGCAAACGTTTGATATAACAGAGTGTGCTTTCATCTATTAATACAATCGGTGGCCACAAATAGTTTATTTCCTCGGTTTCAATACCGGCACCAGATTTGGTGGTCCCACAACATCCACAGAACAGTCTTTTAAGACATTTGATTATCATTTTTGAAAATCAACTTTATTTGAAAAGTTTTTAAATTTTTATTGTTTTAAATCTCAAGAATCGAAAAGTATTTAAGACTTAAATTTTAAGTCTAACCCTTTCGTGGAAAATATTTTTGAAAACATTATTGAAAATTGAAAATCATTTAAAAATAATTATTTATTGTATCTTCAAATTTTGTAAGGGCAAAGGAAAGTCAAGTTGTCCACTCAATATTATGATGATTGGTACTTGGACAATTTATTAATAATGAATATTTTCATATCCCTGTGCTTTGAAGGTCTATTCCTCAGTGAATAAAAATGACTGAAAAGTGAATCAGGGAAACACTCGAAAGTGAAGTTTCTATAAATGAATAGATATTTAAACAAATATTTGAAACAAAAATTAAGATCAATTAAATTGAGATAATTGAATGTTAGCAAGGGTAAATGTTACATGGTCAATATTTGATAATTCGATTAAATTGAAACAAATTTCATTTATTCTAATTAAAAACTATTGCTTTGAACTGACAAAAGTTGAAAGAATCTATTGTTATCTCAAATGAAAACAATTAAAATTTGGGTCAAAAGTCTGTTTCTATTCATAAAACTTTTAATAAAAGTTAAAACAATTTTCAGAATTTTTATTTGTTTTAAAGATTCGTTTGAAGAGAGAAAATGTTTTTGAAAATAGTTTTACTCAATTATGTTGTCCTCATATCAGGTATTGATTTGAATAACTATTAAATAATTACATTAAATGATTTCGATTCTGTTGAAGCACTCGATGAGAAGGACGGGGTTCTCGACTTAATTCGAAGCAACCCTTCCTATAACAGAATAGTTGGCGGACAAAGTTTACAGAAGAATGAGTTCCCGTGGATGGTATCCCTTCAGAACAAAGGTCGCCACTTCTGTGGGGCCACTTTGATTAGCTATGATTGGGCGGTGACCGCAGCACATTGTGTGGACAAACAGCCTCCCCGTCCCTTTGAAGTTGTCTGCGGGGCTTACAGTCTCTCTAACCGAAGCGATGAGCAAAGAGTGTCCCCAAAAACTGTGATTCACTTTCATTTGAATTCTATTCACTTAATTATATTTATTTTAGGCTATAGTTCACGAGAAGTGGAACCCGACGGCCATTACCGATGACATCGCACTCATTAGACTTCGCGATAGACTCAAACAAAGCCCTAACTGTAAGACAATAGATCTGCCTAAAGATGACCTCGTCTTAGGCTCGAGTCAAGAATGTATTGCCACCGGTTGGGGACTCACTTCTAAAGGTAATCAATAGACTGAAAGGCATGGCTTTAATGTTTTGTTTAACCTATTTTCAGACGGAAAGGTATCAGATATCCCGAAAAAGGCATCCCTGCCTCTAGTCTCTCAATCAGAGTGTTCTAGGATATATGCTAATTCGGCAAAAATTTTGAAAACCAATTTGTGTGCCGGTGGTGCTAAGGGAACCGGTATCTGCAATGGGGACTCAGGAGGGCCCCTCAACTGCATGGTTAACGGAGCATGGACATATGTCGGTTTAGACTCGTTCACAGTTCCCTGTGCTCTGAAGGGCTATCCCGGGGTCTTCACTAAAGTTAGTGAATACAATTCATGGATTCGAACCCAGATTTCTAATTACGAAAAAAATTATTGAAACAAAATTGAAATGAAATACATTTGAATAAAATTTATAAAACTCATTGATCAATGATCATGGTCCAATTTTGATTTATGTTAGTTCTTCAACAAATTGAATACATTATAAAAGAGGTGAAAATAATATGAGTGACGCGGAAGAGATGTAAAGTCCCGGTTACTGGTCTTTGTTGTTTGGAACACCTCTGAAATAATTTTACTTATAGTTAAACTAGATAATTTTTACAATTAATGTAAGATAATGGAAAACTTTTCGCAATAATGAACTGTTTAATGGTTTTAAGGAGTGATGAGAATTGTTTTCTGCATTAATTAACAAACGATTGCATCGGATATCGAAAAACTTCTTCGATATCGAAGTTCACGCTTTGAATTAATTTCTAATAAACTATTGTCTGACAGGTCGTGAGTTTGTGGGCCCCCACTCAGGCATTTGACTGGAGGCGAGAGGACTGTCGTACTGTTTAGTGCGACAGTTGTGTAATGATAACAACGTGTGTGTGGTCTTCATCTCTAATCTGATCCTTTAATCTCTTGAATTACAGCTGTTTCTCGTCTTTTGTTAGAAAAGATTTTCGTTTTGATTGTCTTTTGAATGAAAAGTTTTTTCTTATAATTGAATTAAACGTAAATTAATTCAATCGCTTAGAGGAGAGTATTGTAAGTCACGCGCGAAGGGAATGACCGCTAATGACAATAATCGTAGGGATTGTCTCGCGAGTGAGGGATTGTCTTCTGAGCTGAGCTATGCTTTGGATCAAACAAATAACGCAATCGCGAAGAACAATGAGAGACAATAGGCGTAGGGATGGGGATAGGGATGGGCGCTATTGGCTCTCAAGACTCTGAAGGCTCAGTCGGCTACTGGAGACGATTCAGACAACAGCACACATTTATACTCCGGTGAGTTTTATAGTTTATCCTTTGATTTTTCTGCATTTTTTTGTTCTTTAGTTTTGTTGAAATTTGTTTTATTGATTCAGAATTTTAAGTGATTTTAGTTTTAGTCGACTTTCCTCTGAATTAAAGATAAAATTTGGTTTTAATGAGAGAAAAGCCGGAAAAATCTTTTATTCTTTGCCTCGTTTATTGATTTTTGTTCTGAATTTGTGATAAAAGCCAAGTTTAATATCAAATCTCTTATTAGTCTTTTCTATAGTAGTTTTTTGGTCTGTTTTCTCTATTCTTCGAGTGTTTGTTATTATTGTGGTCTCAACTGAAGGGCTCTTTCGGGCAATTATGCGATCGCGTGAATCAGTGAGAGAGGGGAGAGTCAGTTGAGTCCAATTATGATTATTGTAATGAGAAAAGACTTGTTTTAAGAGTTTATCAAATCAGAGAACTCTTATTATTATTCTTTTGACTATTATTCTGATAATTGTATTCATAATTTAGAAGAGATTTCTTCTAATGAGAGAATGACTTCTAATTATTCTCTTCAGTGCTTTCGAAACAATTTGTGAATTAATGAGTTATTAAACGAATAATTAAGTTAAACATATTGTCGACAATTCATAGATAATGTCTTTGGAGACTAATCTGGAAACTCAGCACAAACTCAATTCAATGATTGAAGAGTTGGAGAAACTTAGGGAAGCGCTGAGAGACGCCCGACAGAGGACTCACACTAATCAAACTCAAGACATACCTTTGGATTTGACCAAAAAGGGTGACCACAAGAAAGAGGAACAACACGTCAAGCGTCCGATGAATGCGTTTATGGTGTGGGCCCGCGAAGAACGCAAGAAGATTCTGAGCGCCTGTCCTGATCTCCACAACTCACACATTTCCAAGATTCTGGGCGCCCGATGGAAGGCTATGTCTCCTTCGGAGAAACAACCCTTTTATGAGGAACAGTCA
This sequence comes from Punctoribates punctum, assembly GCA_034698165.1. Classification (NCBI taxonomy): domain Eukaryota; kingdom Metazoa; phylum Arthropoda; class Arachnida; order Sarcoptiformes; family Punctoribatidae; genus Punctoribates; species Punctoribates punctum. The sequence goes on from JAQGBD010000026.1 coordinate 32,747, forward strand.
CGTCTTTCTCGTCAACACATGAAAGAACACCCCGACTACCGCTACCGACCTCGACCTAAACGTACTTGCACAATCGATGGAAAGAGACTCCGGGTGGCGGAGTATAAGAGACTTATGCGAGAGAGGAAAATGAGACGCGCAGTGGTGGCCCTCCAATAGACGGCACCAGTTGTTCAGTCAGTTCTCATTTGCGATGATTTACTGATTATTAGTTTTGGAGATAAGTTTTAATTGTTATTTAATATAATGTTTTAAATCATTTTTTGTTTTCAACTGAGTTTTGTGTACACTTTTGTGTAGCTTAATATCACTCCTCAGTGGGAAGGCCTGCTCTGGAGAGGGCCCTCCACTGAGGAATACGTTATTCCGAATAACATATACTTTGCGAGCCTTTAATATCACTTTAAAACTGTGATTAGTTTTTGAAAATATTATAAATTATGAAAAAATATTCTCAAATATCATTAAATGTTGGCTTTTATTGAGTGAATTAATAAATGAACATGCTTACATTTTAACGCATTAGAAATTAACGCTTCTTATTTTATAGGTTAAATATGAGCCGGGTATTTAAAGTAATGACAATATTATTAGATAATGGGGCCTAAATATACCTTGTTATTGCCATTGAATGGGAGTTCATCCACGAGTTGGTTATTAATAATTATAATAACTTTTATAATAGTCGTGTCCTTAGGATTGCATTTCTTATACTTTAAGACAATTCAGTGAATTAGTCTTCAAGTGAACTGATTTTCATTATACGGGTTATTATCGATTCTATTAAATAAATGCCTAAAAGAAATGTATTCTCTCTTAACAAATATATATATACTTATATAAAGTTATATTTGAGAGATATATATATCATTTACATAGTTATTAAAGTAATTTAATGGTTTAGTGACTAGACTTGGTCATTTAGTCACTTGTTTATTACGTCTGTCAATTAAATAATAATCACTCAAATTGAGTCAGAATAATATGATAATAGTTAATGCAAACAATACCTGGTCATTAGTCCGGCGCAAAGTGAGAACAGTGGGACACAAATGCTTATATCAAAAGTGCAATAATCTTGCAAATTATTCTTGCTTCTTCAATTAGTTAATTAATATAAACTTGCTTAATTGAGTGATAATTTGCAAACATTGTTATCAGAGTAATTCAATAAAGATGTTCGTTAAGTCAACTCTATGCTAATTTTCATCATGGTTCATTAATTTTACAATTATCATCTAGAACGACCTAGATCCTGAATAATTAGAACATAAAATTGCTTTCAAAGGATTCGATAAATCAGATGAAATTGATTTCAACTCATATTTTAATAACAAAATTATTCAAAAATCAGACTCTTCTTGGATGTGAGGCACAGCTGTAAACTGTATTAATTTTGAGCGCATCTAATCGTGTGGGACATTGGCTCAGATGATGACATCCCAACTTCTGGCCATTTTTGGCAACAATGGTATCTCCCCTTCCATTAGAGAAACTGTATTCCGGGTAATGCATAACAGAGTGTATGTCATACGGAAGGCTATAATTAAAGAAAAACGAGCGAAACGTATTGATGTCGAACTGATCGGCCGTTCCTAAGATTTATTTCAAATTAGAGGCTATTATTGAGATGAATATTTTTAATGCACTTCCATTCCCAACATAATTGAATTTATAGGTCTCTCCCCTTTAATGTAATATTCTGACAGACAATGCTATACTCATATAACTTCTGTGATTTACTTAATATTGCGTAAAATTAACTGGTTAATTTTTTGATTACCCAAAGTGGACAGGTATTAGCCCTGAGCTGATGGCTCCCTCATTAGCTATTGTCAACTCCTAAGAGAAACATCAAAATCGTCTTAAATAAGAGATAATACAAACCATAAGCGATATTATGCCAGTGAATGGTGACGTAGTGGTCGCGGTCTGGCCTCTGGTGTTCGTGAATGAATCCGATGGCGTGCATCATCTCATGAATCACGATCGGTAGTGCCTCAAAGCACCGGCTCTCCAGCGATAATAGTTGGGGACCTACTCATTGCATCAATTTTTAATAGGCTTTGGATAACAATAGGCATCCCATAAGCAGAGGAGAGTCGCCGCTTAGGGAACCGAATAGAGAGGACTTAACTCTGGCTCTGCCAACAAAGGCACGACATCCGCCCTGTTTTCCAATATCTACAAAATCAAAGTCATTCCTCTGTTTGTGAGTCCAACGAATGCATGTATTTCTGTTGAACCAATCGATCGCTTTATGAAACAAAACCACTTCATTGAATGTGAAGTATGGGCTCATTAAATATGGAATACGAGACTCAGGCCATAGTCTTCCAGAGCCTGACCAACAAAGCCATCAATTATTTATTAAATAAATATTTGATTTTTATTCAGAGTTTGCAAAAACCTTTTTGTAAATACCGAACACCGATTGAATTGTTGAGGTCTGAGCTAAAAATCATATCGCCTTCAATGGTCTGATTCAAGAAACGTCTGTTCAGTTCTATCCATTCCTGTCTCTTATGGTTATAACCTCCTGGAATGTGAAGTCTGGCCAAACAAATAGCGATAGAAATGAAAATAATTGTAAATAACATTTGTTTTACACGAAAACCAAATAAAGAATAATAAAAATGTTATAAAGAATTTCCAAACAATTCTCTTATCGATAGTATTGTAAATACTTTTCTAACTATTCCTAGAATTTTCATTCAATAAGTGTAGGTGAGCAAGGTGATTGTCAGAATAAAATAATTGCACCAGCTGATTGAAAAATAACCGGAATTACTATAATCAAGAGAATTAAATTCAGAATAAGCAGTCATTCACCAGGTGTATTTTGAAAAATAAGCTAATTTATTGATTGGCTAATAATAATAATAATAACCAAGTACTCTCAATGAATTATTCATATATGAGAAGGAATGACAAAAGCAATTAACCTTTAAGTGAAACACTTGTGATAAAGTGACGCAAACCATTGATTTATCCTTGCTAATACATCTCCGCATACGTTGAGCACTGGCAAATCATAAAAGGGAACTGCTTTTTGCATGGCTCAGATTGTTTTATTTTTATTATAGTAATCTAATTATTGGAAACTATTGTATAAATCTGAATATAAATATATAACTATTTGAGGACTAATTCAATAAATCCGTGAAATAATTCATTGAATTATTTAGTTATCCACTGATTGTTGTTATTTGAAAAGATGGCAATAAAAGGCCTAATAGTGGCGAATAAATGGCATTTTATCCGAAATTTCAAATCAGCCGTCATTTAAATGGAATTGAATTTTTTCATTTCAGAAACAAAATTGACTTAAATATCGAGTTAAATGTTTTATCGCTCTCTGAGTGTAATTAAACTGAAGGTAAGTTGTCATCAATCGATTGGTTGGGTTTAGAAAATAAATTAAACTCCAGGAGAAAAATGTGATGTTTTTTTATGAAATTCATGCAAAATTCAATTAACATTTTATTGATCCGAACCCACGGTCTGAGCACAGCCTACGCTCCCCACATAATACACTAATATGAATACGTTTTTTGGGAAAACACAACGAAAAAGACAATTTTCTTGAGAGGTCTCCACTCTATTAAAAATTGAATTTTATTCAAATAAAAAAATGGAAATAAAATCCAATTTCTCTGAAATATGAGATAACATTAGATAAATGGTCTGAAAATCAAATCAAATAACTCTTTGTTTTGTTTGCCAGCAATTTGTTTAAACAAATTCTTGTCGGATGTGATCACGAAAATTATTGGACCATAATATCTGTTTTGAATTTTTGCTCTTTTCCAAAATGAACTTGCAATCAATAATAACTTGTTCTCCAGTCTGTGATTTGCTTAATATTATTAATTAAGAAATTCATTACTCAATTAACTTTTGAATTGCGGAACAATTTTTAAGCGAATAGTTTTGTTTGAATTCATCAAAAATTGAGGAAAATTTGAAAATACATCAAATGTTTGACTTTTGATGGGATTTCAAAAATATATATTTGAGATAAATGTCGAGAATAGGCACTAATATCGGGTATTTTAAAATCAAAATATAAAACAAACTTATCTATTAAAATGCTATTCGATCGAACAAGTTCATAATAATTTAGTTCATTCACAAATGGCAAAGCAGCAAGGCTAATTAACAATGATAGAGTAATGCAATATTAAGTTGTTCAAGTGGAAAGACAAATTCAAATATGACGGCTGGCTTTCGCTTTTCTCTCCCTGGATATAGTCCTCTGATTTGAATAAAAGTTGTATCGAAATATAAATGGATTTCTCGATTCTGTAATTTAATACAATACTACTCCCAAACGATTTGAATTATAATTTTAATGCTATGTTTAGTCTATGGCTCTGTCAGTGATGTTCAGACATCAGAATCCAGTAATCAATAGTTCACTGACTCCTCTTTGTGTCCAGAAATTTGATAGAATTATCAAGTATATTTGACGTTTGATTGACAGACGTTCCTTCGTTTTGTGAAATAGTTGGCAAAATAGTCTGATTCACAATACTGGCAATTATTAGACCACTTATTATGAGGGGTGAGACCACAGCCCCCAGTGATGGTCATCACTGAAATACATAAAGAGATGGAAAACTCATCTCTCTTTCAAGTTTTGAAACGAAACTATTTATCATTGCATTAGTGATGTGAATGAGGTTAGGGTTGGCTCTAAACACAAATACCATTTCAGTCAAAAGACTTTTCTTGTGATTATTCGCATTTATTTTAAGTTAAGATCCTTTTTCTTGAAGATTGATTCCCAAGTGATTCTTGAGAGACAAATATAAAGAAGAGATGAATCAAAACTGATGTCATATTTTCAATAAATGTAAATAAATTAAAATTTTAAACCTATTTTATATGAAAAACATTTGAATATAGTTTTCAAATATTTTTTATCTTTCATTTTCTAAGAAGTTCTGAGAAATTATTCGACAAAAAAGAGTTTTAATGCAAATATTTTGGCCTCAAATTCGTGATTCGAAGACTATTTCCAGGATTAAAATCCCATAAATTAATGAATTGTGAAGTTTATTTGATAGCTTATTATAAACAAAAGTTTATACAAAGAGGGGGTTCGGGGGAGGGGTTGGCGGCCAAAACAGGGAGTGCTTAAAGTTGGATAATTTCCCGACAAAATTAAACAATATTTTTCAATTTTTTAATTAGTTAACTAAAGCTAATGTACCTTGCCAATTATTCGTGATTGATTCAAAATGAGCCAACTTTTAATTTAAACTTGATAGGTGAAAGACATCAATGAAGTCTCTGTGACAGTAATTAATCAGAACTTGAAACTTTCAGGCAAAACAAACTTTTGATGCGATTGACTGAGTCTTGTCCTCAATTTCAGTGACTTTACTCGGGGTTCAAATCTCATGAATACGTTAACAATAAGTCTATTGTGAATCGGATTATAAACGTTTGGCAAAGAATTGCATAAAATTTCGGATTCCTTTTGTTCTTCGATTAAACTTTAATACCCTTTTGTGATGAGTACCAGAAATGAGCGAAACTCACGAAACTCCTGGGATTTCAACTGATTTTCAACGTAAACGATACAGAATTTGCATATTATTCAGAGGAGAGACATAAGTCCACATTTAAAATGTACAAGATTCATTAAGTCCTCTGTTCTAAAAGTTAAATAAACTTCTTTACCGATCTTCCAAACAGATGATTAACTTGCAAATTCTAAGCCGTTGGAGAAAGTTGGCGAATGACTTGAATATGAGCTTGCAATGGAAAGAAAAATAAACAAGCCACTTTTAATTTAAACATTTATTCAACAGTTTATTTATTCAATTGATTTCATAATTGTTTTTCAATAATCAAAAAAAATGTTTTCAATTGTTTTTTTCACCGAATAAAAGAGAGACAGAAATAAAAGTAAATAATAATTAATTGATTTTAAACCTAATATACAATAAAACAAATATATTGTAATAATTATAATAATAATAATTAATTAAAATTGAATTGAAATGATGAGAAGCGAAACAATTAAAATTGAGCCATCTTGGTTATTTTCAAGTTCCATAGTGTATACAGTATATTAAACACGCAAGAACAATGACCATGTTCACTTGTTTATTATCGTTCAAATGTCACTCATCTCTTCAGTGAAGAACTTCTGAGGATTTGATTCGCGATTTATTTGATATAATCATATAATAAGAGGTAAAGAATGGTTTCAAATATATTACAAGTCTTTTGTTGTGTTAAATGTGTTTCTCTATTGTATTCGTGTTCTTTGTTTTTGTTCAAAATGTAAATTTTTACCACATTTTTCACGTCTGTAATGGAATTTTATTTGTGATTCATTTGTGTTTTAGTAATTTTGAATATATGGCACATTGAATGAGATTTGCTTGTTCAAATAAAAAATGAGATGAATTGATTCGAAGTCAATTATTCCCCCACAAAAAATAAGATAAAGGTAAAACGAAAAAAAAGTTCATAGAACAAACAGATAAAATGTTTTGGTCATTATTTGCAAATATATTCGTGAAATATATATCACATTTCGAATTATTATTTTAAGTGAAAACGATTTGAATATCAGTTGATTTGAATAATCAATTGATTCGAGGATAAAATCATAGCTCATCCATGATATCGATATTCAATTCGTCTGTGATTTCAATTCCGAGTTTTGTTTTGTTTTTAAAAATAACAACAATTATAATAATAATAATAATAATAATAATTAATTAATAATAATATTACACATTTGGCCAAAAATGAAGAAATTCACCGAATAGTACATAGTTTTTGTCAAATCTATGGCTAATTACATGAAAAAGATAATTCTCTCTTAATTAAACCAGATCATAATTGAACTTGGTAATATGGCTTTTTTTACGCAAGTTTTGTTCCTGGTTTACAATTGCATCGCAGACTAGATTACAATCCTATCCCGCAATTTTTTTTCTCAATTGTTAGTTTGAAATGATCTTGGATGTCATGATTCGAAATATTCATAATGTGCTCGATTAGTGTCACATAAATTATGTGAAAAATCATATTTTTATGGAATATTTATTTCATTGTTTGTTAAACACCTTTAATATTAATATTCAATTGTCTGAATGTTTTGCGACCTCTGACTAGAGATTAATAGAGAATTATAAGGGGCTTATAATTGTAAGTTGATCAAGGTAAATATTTTTAAAATGAGATTTTTCTAACTGACGAAATTCAGTGTCTTTTTGTTCATTACATTTATATTAAATAATAATTTCGTGAAATTTTTTTTCTGTTGATTTTTTTCGCGATATATAACTGAAATGTGAAAATCAATGTATGGATAATGAGATTATATTCTGTTCTCTTATGAAGGGATGACCGATGAGACAACCGTTTCCTCACATAAGTGTTGTACCCTTTTTAAGCTTAATTTTTTTTAACTGAAATTCTTTTGTTTTGATTCTAAACTTATTTAATAATTCTTATAATTCTTTCGAATGAAATGAATAGAAAAAACATTAATCTATTAGAAAATTGATTGCATTTCTCAATTGAGTGCCGAACCGTCCATTTCAGACATATCCAGGTCTTCAGTTTTAGGACTAACCGAGTAGTCTCGGGGTGTGGACGGACCGGAGAGGTCGTCCTTGTCCTCAATGCTGAAGGAGGAGGCCGGCGATCGGCTGTGATAGTCATCGGCGCCATCACTGCTCGACGGAAACAATGGAAGTCCATTACCGCCGGCGGGCGAGTCCATAGACGGATCAAATCCGGATCCGCTCTGAAACCTATAAAAGAGATAAACAATTTTAGACCTATTTTTCATCGAGTATTTCGAAATCGAGTCTTAAATTTAAATATAATTTAAATATAATTTATTCACATTATATTAGTTGACAACTCTATCGGGAGATTCGAAAATTCAAACGAAAAGATTTTAAATAAATATTCAAATAATTTGTTTTCAAACTAATCAAAACATTTGCTGAAAAAGAGACGCAAATAAAAAATGAATCATTGCTTTGATTGAGTACTCATTTCGTGAATATTGAAATTAGTCTTCAAAATAAAATTTACAAAAAACTACTTTAATTTTAAAACTATCGGCCTGTGCTCTCTGGCAGTGCTCTGGCACTCTGTCTTGAAGACGAAAGTCCTCTCTTAGGGAGTTCGGGATTTTTATTTCTCTTCGTTTAGTTTATTATCTCAGAAATTCTGAGTCATTAAAGTAATAAAAATTTGTTTTGAGAGTAAAATAATTTTCTAAACATTTTTCGTCTCAAACTTTTCATCCATTTCTTTGACTCAATTCTTTTTATTCGCATTTTTCTGTGCACTGCATATAATTTCTAATAAACTTTTATATTAATAATAATAACAAAAATTAATAACTTTTTTAATGGGAAGACATTTAATGATAAACATTAATAATAATAATAATAATATCTGGCGATTGAAGTACTAAAAAGAGTCGTCTATTATATTGAATAATAAACTCTTCTCTACTATTAAACGGTTAATAATCTGCTATCGTATCCGAAATTATAAATCAAATAAATATCTTAATGAAAATTAGGGATCATTTTCACGAAAAGTTCAAATAAATTTTCTTCAGACCTGAGCTCAAAAAACTAACAAAAGTATTCACTCTTAAGGCAAAAATCAGTGATTTTGTTGCCATCGATGGGAACAGAAATTTTTGCATAAAAATGTCGGACAAAACCATTTGATAGCTATTTAATTGGGGAAAGACATACGGGATGGGAACACATACTCATACGGACTGACTAAACGGACAAACGTTTACTACGGTTCGGGTTTTTGGTTGTCATTTGGTTGTTAAGAGATTTACCATAAATTTTTCATATCTTGCCTTCTCTGACGCATTAGTTGCTTGTATTCAGAAATTCTCAATTTCTTTCCGTCCACAATACAGGTCCTCTTAGGTCGGGGCCGGTATCTGTAGTCCGGGTGTTTTTCCATGTGCAATTTGGACAGACGAGACTGTTCCTCATAATAGGGCTGTTTCTCGGAGTTAGTCATTGCTTTCCAACGCGCGCCTGAATTCAGACAAATAAATAGCAAAACATTTAATGAGATTTATTAAACTTTTCTTTGACTTTAAGGTTATATAAAACTCAAGAGAAACTACTAAAAGAGGTAAACAACAAAAACTGTGAAAAATTATTTTTACACTCTTTTTATATTCTCTTCTTTTACTGAATTTAAATGTTTTTTTATTTCTCAAGAAATGGAAAAAATTAAGTCAAAAGAGAATATCAATTATTTTGGTCTCTTTTTTCTCTTGCAATTCGTGATCTCAATACAAATATTCAATTTTCAAACTGATTCTTACTCTTCAGATGTTAGTCTCAAATATAGAGTAAATCAATGAAAGGATCCTCTCATGAAAGCAAAGTTCAAAATGTGTTAAAAGTTTTTTTTATTATTCAAAACTAAATAAAATTTATTGAAATTTTTACTAAACCTAAGCCTCGAATAAAAAAGAAGTCATAAAAAACCGAAGACAAGGAATAATTGATTGAAATCTATTCGTGTAATTAATGACTGGAATCTGTTTTTTACCTAAAATTTTCGATATATTCGAGTTATGCATATCGGGACAGGCCTTGAGGATCTTCCTCCGTTCATCTTTAGCCCAGACCATGAAGGCATTCATGGGTCTCTTCACGTGTGGCTTTCCATCGGAGTCTCTCTTCTGTTGTCGTATAATCTTTGCGCCCAATATTTTGTCTGTTGAAAGAATCGTTGGTTTTGTCAGATCAAAGTCATCAAAATAATTACATTAAAAGTTAGAATACATCAAAAATTAGTTACGGCTAAGGGAATACCAATAGACTACAGTAGAGTATTCACTCTATTCTGTGCGCTTCGGGAAAGCCATAGAGAGATATGAGTTTTGTAATCAAATGCATATAAAATTTTGAGTGCAATTAGTAATTCACAAAACGTTCTGAACATTGAATTTCAGAGCAAATACTGTTCACTGAAATAAATTTTAATTTAATTTAATTATAGAAATAATTTTAAAACTCGGAGAAGAATCTGAGAAACTATCGCCTAATCTGAGCCCAGAATCAGATTCTTCTTCGGATCAACTGATCTCTGATAACAAATTTATGTTCGGATTAATGTTTTTTCGCTCGGAATCTATTGTCCGATCAGTTTTCTCGTGAATTATGTTTTAGCCCTAAGTCCTGACAACAAGGAATTCCTCGACTGGTATTGTATAAGTCAGTGCGTGTGTGAGGTTAGGGGACAGGTGGGTCTTACTTTGACACGTGACGATTGTCTCTGTGTTGGACTCGTTTTGTGACTGTTGTTGTGATTCATGTCTCTGGCGGTCCAGTTGTGAGCCCATCGACGCTGATGTCACTGTAGATGTCGGCGTCAGTTTTGACAGATCAGGTAATAATAGGGGACCAAAGGGGTTGAATGGATTACCCGTCTTGTCGTTCTGGAGATTCGACATCGAGGAGAGGTTTGGCGACATATGCGGTCCTCTGAAGCCCATACCCAATGCGTTGTAGGCGTGATGGAAGTACTGGTCAGTGGTCATCCCTGGACTACCGAAGAACGCTGAGTGGGGAGGAGGGGGCGGGTGAGACATTTGTGATAACGGGGATGAGATCATTGGTGGTATGGCTGATGGCGAAGACATTGGAGAATGATTTCGATTGTATGATGGCTTAGATGTCGACATATAATTATTGCAGCCGTTTATACCACTTGTGATCAATGGGTTGGTTGTGATAATGGAAGGCGAGGAAGTCCTCGTCTGCAGAGATTTGCTTGTTTTGGAAAGATTGAGGGGAGTGTCGGTATGACTCTGGCCCTCACTGTTTCGATCAGCCGATCCGTTCTTATTGTTCTCATTTCTGTCGTTATGCAATGGACTCGAGTTTCTGCTACTCTGATGTCTGTTCTTCATTGAGAGGTCGGCCGCGTGTCCCGACTCTTTGAATGAGTTCGGCTTTGCCGGCGATCGACGGCTGTCCATCAGAAGAGAGTGTGCAGTTTGAGAATCGAATTTGAATGAATTATTGCCCTGTGAACTAGCAGGGGACTTTCTCTCTTGCACTGGCATTGGTGATGGCATTGACACAGAGGGCGCCACTCCTCCTGTTTGACACATTTGATTGAATAGATTTGCGTCGGCGAACGGCAGACGGGGACCGGTCGGTAGTTTCAACGAGCCATCCATGAATGGGGAGAACATGACCTGAGCGGCTGCAGCAGCGCCTGGGGTCAAGAAGTTGGGCATCAATTTGGCCGCAGCCGTCATATACTGAGCGTTGAGTTGGGCCTAAAAAACAAGGAAACAAACAATTCTCTGTTAATATCAAGTTTTTTTCAACAAGCAATTCGTCTAACAACAGGTTACACAATGCCATCGATGACTATCACTGATAACAGTGGCCATCAGTGATGGCACACCACTAGAAACTATGCTCTCAATTGACAGCACGCGTATTGATTCTGTTTGGAAGGACTCGGTTGGGATCCACTTATTAGAGAGATATTGATAGCAGTTATAAATGTTTCAAACTATTGATCGATAATAACAAATAAACTTTCGAATCGAGTCCTCAGATATCTATTCGAAAGATCTCTGTATTTATCTGTATTTCTATATTATATTTCAGAGAGAAAAACAGGACTCAAATACGGCTGAAAAACAAAATCTAATTATCGATTTTGAGCTGAAAAATGTAAATTAATTTTAGAAAAAAATCTAAATTTCAAACTGTTTTATATTCTGTGACGAATTGAAAATTCTCTCTCAGTTCAGGTTTTGCTCAAAACTGTGCATAAATTTTATGAGAATTGAATCAAAATCACTTCAAAAATAACTGTTAATTAATTATAAAAGTATTTTAAATAAATTGATTAAACAGACCATCGATTCAATGACTTCTGTGTTCAATCTTAGAAAGAAATCACATTTTCTAAGGGTATGAGTGAAGAAAAATCTAACTTTTAATCAGTAGGAACTGTTCCTATGCTTTATGTGCACTCAGGGCTGCTCAGAATGGGCTCTAAATCAAATATTTGTAGGGATATGCCTTCTAATAGATACTATTCATTTGTTGATAAGCTAGAAGGAACCGGACACATTCTTCACATTACACAAGCAATGGTGTAATTCCAGACCCTCCCTGAGCACCACTGAATTAACGCTTTTTAAAATAAAAGCCAATAAAACAAATTAATTGTGATTAAGACCAGAAAATGGGAAAAATAGTTGAATTAAAGAGAGATTTTCAGAATAGAGTAATCAAAAATAATTTGTTGACAATCATTAAATTTGAGGCATTTAACCAAGATTCAAGTCCTGACGACTAAGTATTCACTCGAATACATTCCCAAATCCATTGATAGCACTCACAACTCATTAACTCTTTTGCTGTAAAAATCTCTGTCTCTGACTCTGAGGTGATTTTGATTTACAACTTTGGCCTCAATTTAAATACATTTATATATCTTAAGTAAAAAAGCTTTTTATTTAAGAAAAGAGTATTTTTTATGCTTTTTAGAGGAAAACTATTCACCAGATTATCAAATGATTTATTTATTACGGATATTGTGTGTCGAATACCAAGAGTAATGTAAAAATCCTTTATCTGATTTCTCTGAAAAGGAAGAATAGTTTTTCCAGAATAGAGAATGAATTTTAATGAAAAAATTTTTTGCATTCAATTCCCAAAATAATTTGCATTGAATGTAAACGAGGAGAAAAAACAACTCCAGCACAAAGAGAAAAGTGCCGATAAAACCAAAGGCAACGACAGCCCAATAATTAGGGTCTGACAGAAGAATTGTCTGTTTTCTTAACAATAGATATTGCTTTACATAAATATACAAAAGAATTTTGGAACAGAACAAAGAACTGAATAAATAAATAAACCGCTTTTCGGGCACTAAATTATTCCGAATACTTTACTCGCAGTGTTTTTCGGCAAAATGCGTTCAAACAGTTATTCAAAACGATTGACAAAAACATCCGATGTTTAAGAATAATAGGAATAAGAGTAATGTCGAGAGGATTGTGATTATGTCAGAGATGGGGAAAGGGATGTGTGTGTGAGAGAGAGAAGGAGAGGGAGAGAGAGAGAGAGAGAGAGAGAGAGAGAGAGAGAGAGAGAGAGAGAGAGGAGAGAATGTTGACTAAAGAATGCAATTAAGCGTAAGATTGATTAATATTGTTTTGTTGTGCTGTGCGAAGGCATTCTTGTGTGTCGGAACTATGCTCGGGTACCATACCTGAAGTTCTTGGATTTTCTGCTGTTGTTGCATCAATTGTTCCTGTTGTCTTTCAATCTGTTCGGTTTGGTGTCTTTGCAATTCAGCCGTCACTCTGTTGGGAGATGAGCCTAATTTTGACTCTTGTGATACCTGTGCACAAAGGATAGACAGCGGAGGGGATGACAGGGGAGAGAAAAAGAAGAGAATATATCAGTAAAAATGTCACTTTTTTGGCACTAAATTCGAGGCAAAGAAATAATGAATTTTTTACAACACATATAATATATGTTAGGCTGCGATACAAAACCATAAGAGCTGTTCCTCTCTATTATGTAATGTTTATTACGTTTGCGACACATTTTCTTAGTTTTAAATTTATTTCTTTTCTTTCTTTTTATTTCACATATTTTACTGAAGAAGAGTTGCATTTCAAACAAAACGGCAAACAAAAGGAGTTTTTATGTTCTCAAAAACAGAGGGAATTTGAAAAACCTTTTGCCCGTATTTTTGCTGAATATTTGTTTTGAGTGTTTTTGAGTGTTTGAGTCTAATCCGTATTGATTTTGAAATTGTTTGCAATTCTGTGTCTATTCTCTGATGAAAATCTGTGTTTAAATATAGAATACATTATTATTATATCTCTCAATGTTTTCTCCGCTCAACCAATAACTCAAATAATTTATTAGTTTTGGAGACAAATAAAAATAAATTATTTGTAACACAAAAGTACTTATTTTTCACAATTCTTTTGGGTTTTTAAGAGACACTGAAGTGAAAGAAAAGCTAAGAAAATAAAATCCAGAGATAATAATAGCAGAGAAATAGCTTTCAACTCAAGAATAATAACCATTATTTTTGGAGACATTTGGAGAGAAAATAGAGTCGTTTATACTTTGTTTCGAAACATAACAAATATATTCCCAATACGTATAATCCAATTGGAAATGGTATGAGTCCTATGACTCTCTGACACATTCACTGGTTTGCGACCCATTTAGTACTGTTAAGGATGAGAAAGGAATGCCATTTATGCCATTTTGTCTCTATTTTAAATCATTTGTCTTTGACTTTGTGTCAGAAGAGCTGTTGGACGCAGCCATTGGCTCAGCACATACTCGGCTTTCCTCTTCCATTGCCTCACCTACTGGTGGAGAGCATCGGATTTCATATAATGACAAACAGTGGAGAACTCCACAAAAGCGAAGACAAAAACCAATTTTTTTCGACACAAAATCAGTTTTGAAAGTCATATTCAGAGAGAAAAAGAGCGAACAAAATGTGGTATAAAAATAGACAGAAGAATAAGAAACAAAATTCTCGAAGACTTTCAATCAATCAGAAGGACAAGAATTGATTCGAGAGGGAGGACAGGAATAACACACAACGACTTAACCAACAAATAAATTAATTACAAACAAAATATTCCAAACAATTTATTTCTGAGCAAAAAATAGTTTTTAGGCGAAAATAGTCGGAAAATGAGATGAAAAATATATGTCACTCATATGTGGGCCCTCTTCGGGCATATGCTCTCTGTTCTCAATAGACAATAGATGTGTTGACTTATTGATTGAGTCAAACGGTTCGCCACTTGAAAGGCACAGTTTTAAGACAAAAAACGAGATTAGTTTGTTAACTGAGCTGAGGATAGGGGGGATAAAAGTGAGAGAAAAGAAAGGAGAGGCCGATGCGAATGGAGGCCAGGAATAGAGGCTTTGGTGCTCTGCTCTCAAAGTGTTTTTCGGTTCGGCTTTTGTTTTAGTGTCACAAAAGTGTATATATATTGGGTTAACGGTCTGTGGCGCACATCTGCCATCGGAATGCGAGAACCCGCTAACTGTGCAATCAATGGCTCCGTACAGCTCACGGATGAGAGTCAATGAGAGAGAATAAGAGAGGATTGAGTTCTCCCACAACAAGAGAAAGACTTCGCTGAAAAGTCAGTCCCTGACTGTGAACAGTGCTGTTCAACAACTACTACAATAACAAGTGTTTCCCAGAATTTTCTCGTATTTGTCTTCTTTTGGGAACAGAATTAATGGACTTTTGTTTAAAAACTATACGAAAACTCTCCGTTAGTTTTGGATCTGAAACAGACAGTGAAAGTCACAGACACTGAACTCAACTGCAGAGCACAGCATTTGTTTCGAGTGCCGGTGGGGGTGTTCTTCACTGTTTGAAACAAATTTGATTAAAGGAGCACTTATTTGTTGAGTTAATAATAGATTGAATGCAAATCACAACCAAATTCCTCTAATATTTTGATTAATTGACTCCACTTTCGGCTGATTTTAAATTCAATGTTTGCCTTTTCGTTGTTCTTCGGCTCTGAATAATAGATTCAAATAAGAGACTCCTTTCTGCTGATAATGAGCTGCCTTTGAGTCACACTTAGCCCACAATTTATAAATAGTATTTGCATTTGAATACAATTTTTTGATGAATTTTCTCTATTGAACATCACTTCAAGTGTTGAAAATGTGTGAATATTTACGAGAAATTCATTAATCTTACGAATAATTAACGAAATATAAATCAAGTTTTAGCTGAAAACTCTATTTTTATGCCTCGACTTAACACAAATAAAAAGCATTTCTTTCTTCGAATTGAATTAAATTCAAATAAAATTAGAAAAATAAAAAACTATTTCTAAACCAAAAGTTCATTAAAAAAAATAATTTGTGGTAAAAGAGTTTTAATTAAAAATTTTCTTTTAATTCAATGGATAGAAAACAAGGGATCGGATAAAAGGACTGCATTTGTGGTATAATTTTCTTTATTCGATACATAGAATATCGAGGAATAAATAATTGAATCAAAGAGAGAATCGATAAGTTATTCTGAGCCAAACTCAAGTGATTCGGTGAATCAAAACATTTCTTTTATTTGTGAGGCTTTCTCTCTGACTGTTATAAGTATTAATGATTTGCCGGAAAAAGCAAAGGAGAGGAGAAGTTTTTGTTGCAAAAAAGGCATAATTCATATAATCAACTCTTGCAAGACCAAGATTAAGATTGAGAGACAGAGTCAAACAGAATGAGTGGGGGCTCGTCGGATATGTGCTGTTCGCCAGCCGTTCAATGGTGTTATATGGAATGCAGATGGAGATGGATTATTTAGAGCGCTGGACATCGCCTCCTGACCCGAATTGTCATTAATAATAGAGAATTAATGCCCAAAGAGAATACACGAGAGCACAGCCTAACAGAGAATATCGAGAGCAATACTGGAGCCAAAAACTAAGAGCTAATACTGGAGACTAACGTCAGGACTAACTCTTGATTATTAACCGTAACTTTTTGTTGCAATCATTTTTCCTCATCTATAGTGCGAACAGTTTTTCTTTTTGATCCCTTTTTCTCTTGATTTTGGATAACGGAAATCGAATAATGCTAATGATGTTCATCAATACCAGAGCCCACTGCCAGGCCCTCAGCCACTACCGGCCCAACTATCGTGACCGCGATGACCATCGAGCAGATGATTAACGCAATTATTATCCACATATTGGATAATATAAATCATTTTCATAGAAAACCTTTGAGAGGATAACTGTTTTTAATACTCAGATCGCTATCAATCCATACGACAATCCCTGTCTATAGTGCTCTCCAACTATTATTTTGCTCCAACTTTGTTGAAAACATTCATTTTTATTATCAATGATTACATCATTTCGATGACCAGTAATGACATCAATAATAAGTAGTGATAGCACAGCATAACACAGCATAAAACAAACAGTCTTTTCAGTGAGAGGTTTGTTCACTGCGAGGAGTGATTGTATTAACAAAACCTCTATGACTGATAGCTTTCAATAAAGGACTCGGCATTTCGGTTGTCCCCCCATATAATTGAGTGGCGATTATGCGACCCAAACAATAACGGAATAAATAATGTAAACCAAGAATACTATGCATACAATATTTGAAACATAATATTACCCATGTCCTCCACTACTAAAACTAACCATACTTTTACACAAATGTGTTCCGATCTCTCTCTCTCTCTCTCTCTCTCTCTCTCTCTCTCTCTCTCTCCTCATTCTCTTTCATCCATCCGTTTGTTCAGAGTTTTATTAGTTTTGTGATAGAGATCCCATTCCTCTCTATATTCTGTGCTCTCAAGTGATTTGATCTCAATTCTCATTAGGGATGAAACACTTTTTATGAATTTCCTACACTTATCGCTCAGATCTGTACTAAAGAATTCTGAGTATATTATGTTTGTGTAGTTTGTATTTTAGTCCTGTGCCCAACACAGCAATAATAAAGTCACTCCAACCGACTATTAATCTTGTAGAAAAAAGTTAGTCATATCTCCGTCTTTTGTTTTTCTTGAGGACAGAATAATTTTTATTTTTGGATCCAATTCAGAGCACATACCAAACCATATTAGAGTCAAATATAATTCGCTGTCTTTCTTACTCTAATTGTTATCGAAGTTTTGGTTAACTTATAATTGTATTTGAAATGCATTTTGTCTTTTAGTGAACTTTATTTTGTTGTTGAGAAAAAAGCTCTTCATTCCAATCCATGTCATGTAAAACAGAGTCACTCAGAAGTCAAGTAATAGCATCTATGAAAAATAGCATTGAGTTTCTACTAATTAATTATTTTTAAGTAAAGAAGCAGAAAATGCTGCGAATTCTTATTCGGGGCTAAAAACACAATATTTGTTTGCAGAGAGACTTTGATCGACGAAAATACTGCAGATTCTTATCTTAATTTGAAAAACCAACGAAAAAATTCCTCTCTTTTTCTTCCATTTAATAAATGTATTGTGAAATCGATGTCAGAGTTTTTTCCTCTTATAATAGAAATCTAGAGCACAGAATCAGTTGCTCAGAGCAGACAATGTATGGGTAGTGGCGTAGAAAAAGAGCGCAGAATTGTGTTAAACAGACAATGGATAAAAAAGATTGGTTGCGATGATTGTCTTTAAGACAACCCATAAAACTGTTTTGCCTATTGTTTGCCAAATATAGAGCTGATCTCATGCGCAACACTTACGCCATCCGCTATTGTTGGCCGAATCAGACATACCCTTCCCCTTTTGAAGACAGTCTTATGGCTGACAACAATCCAGAAACCGGTATTGACTGCCAACAAAATGCATATTTTCTGAGCTCTTCTGTTATCCAATTAGAGTTAAAAATATAAAAATAAGACATTTTTATGGAGAAGTCGTGTCACTAATTAATTAAAGCAAAGAAAAAAAGACTTTTTTCAAAATTGTTTGCAATTTTTTTTGGGCTCCAATTCATTAAGAGAGGCATTTCTCCCAACAAACAAATTCCCTTTATTAGCGCACACCATAATTTGGGCCTAGCAGAAAGACATCACCATTTTGGGCCTTCAATTTGTCTTTGTCTAATTGTCAATATCTGGACGCAAATCTGAAGGGCCAATACCAGTGCTAATACCAGTGCCAGTGCTCATCACTGATATACAAACCAATTAAAGAGAGTCTGAAAATTAATTTATAAATTCTTTTTCGCTCAAATTTAAACCTCAAACCAATTGAATGACTTAACGAAGAGAAATCTTGTGATAAGAAACGGAAAGATATCTCTAATTATTTTCTATTTCACTGTATGTGTAGTTTTCAGGAAAAAAAATCACTTTTTACCCAATTTTACGTTTGAATTCTTGTGTTTAAAGAAGGCTTTCCAGAGATATCTATAATTTATTTTTCATCTCAAAGTCGTATAAAATTATTGAATATAAGAAACTCGTTATGAAAAAAGAAGACAAAACTTTGATTGCTTGGAAAAAAAATTCTGGTAGTCTTTCAATACATATATTTTGGGCAATAAATTAAAAGTGTTTTTCAATCAATTAAATTGAAATACAAATTATTATTCGTTTAGGAAATAAATTATTTATGAAATCGAGAGACGAATCAAAAATCATTGAATAAAAATATATCTAATATTCAAAGTTATAATCAGAGGATTAAAAACAACTAAGAAAACAAATGTGAAAAATCGTTTGCATTCCACACAAAAAAGGCTTTAATATTGAAATAGAAGACAAGACATTGGTTTTCTCCATTGGAAAAGAGTCTAATTTAGTACTCCTGGAGAAGAGTTATTACATTTGTTGGTAACCTTTACTTGTTTTTCAGTCAAATTCTAATCTGAAATTAATGGCAAACTCTTCGGCGCATTAATAATGTATTCGTTATAATGAAGTATATATTTAAATGAAGATCACATTTAATGTAATAACAAGAAAACAAGTGATACAATAGAGTAATAGCAGAGGAACGGCAGATGATGGGGGAGAGGGAAACGCGCGGCATAGTTATCACAAAGTCTATTAAAACCGCATCCGAGCCCCCGTTCGCGGCCCCCATCGCTCAGCAGCCTTATGCTGAGCGAAAGTCATCCTTTTTTATTATATTCGTTTATCGACTAATGTTTATTTGTGGAGCGAAACATCCAGAGAACAGTCACTATAGTTATAGTCATGTCTTATACCAAATGATGTGGTATTGGGTTATAGTGTGTTATAGTGTGAGCGCCACTTATATTATAACCAGAAAAATCTCATCTCTCAGTTTCACTCATTCTTTAAGCTCAAAATTTTCGGATCTCTCTCTCTCTCTCTCTCTCTCTCTCTCTCTCTCTCTCTCTCCATATTCTGTCGATTGGCGGCACATGTTGTTAGCGATGCCATAGTTGTTAGTCGTAGGCCTGAATTGGATGAACGGCTGCACAACTCATCTTTTAGTCTTTGAGTCTGAGCTCTCAATATATGCCTTTTGTCGGTCGTGCAAAACATGTAGAGATTAAAGCGAAAGGCAATTGCATTAAATCATTGAACCGAATGGCATTCACCGCCATTTTTAGTAATCATATATTACTAAATCCCAAATGTGTTTCTGATTCGGATTTTATTTGTTCACAAAATACAAGACTTCATAACTGTATTACTGTTTTGTGTATTAAAAGAATTGTCGATCAGTTTGTTCGCCAAAAAACGAGTGAATTATTTATAATTTTCTTTCAATAAATTCAATCCTCTGTTGGCATAAATTCTTTGGGTATTCTGTCCTCCAATACATTAAATGTTAAAAATAAGACATATTTTTGAGAATAATATTTGTGAAAATGATATCTAAAGCTCTGGACTTAAGTTCAATAGACTTTCGGTCAGAATATTCAATA
Organism: Punctoribates punctum; assembly: GCA_034698165.1. Taxonomy (NCBI): domain Eukaryota; kingdom Metazoa; phylum Arthropoda; class Arachnida; order Sarcoptiformes; family Punctoribatidae; genus Punctoribates; species Punctoribates punctum. The sequence goes on from JAQGBD010000026.1 coordinate 53,187, forward strand.
TTTAGTGAGAAAAATAAAATTTTCTCTTCTCTATCGATAAAAAAAATGTTTGAATGAAATATTCAGCGAATATTTTGCAAATCAAACCAACAAATCAATGAAACTGAATATAAGGACTGTTTTCAGGAAAAGATTTTTCCGTTTGCGAACAGATATTAGACTTTTTCATTTGCTTTTTGTTTCGATTGTGAACACACATACAGACACTGAGAGCACATACAACACAGAGCACAGCACAGGGCTAGTGATCAGACATTCTATTTTATCTCCTATTTTGAATTTTTTTCTGTTTAGAGTAAAGACGACCACATTTTCAAGAAAAGAGAGACAGAGAAGAGAGGAAAAGTGCTTTTCGTCGTCTTTAATGTTAATGTGTTTTTCATGTTATAAAACAGAGACTGATATGAGTTCTGAAACGAAAAGCTCTCTCAAGAGGTTTGAGGAGAAGAAACGAATGCATCGATTCTGCAAACAGTCGTTTCTTATGGTATATTAGAAGAAGAAAAAAAATGTTATAATATTTTATGCCTTCAATTATACTCTTAATCAATATAAAAGCCGAACAAACAGTGAATAAGACTTTCAAATAGAAAGACCTCTTTGGCTCCCTTTCCCCGCACTGAACATAACAAAAAATGGGAAAAAATCTTTTCAGCCACAAGTTTAATATAAGCAAAGTTTGGTTCTTTTTATCTAGACACAACATTGATAACATTGATAGCTTTCCATTTTTCTATTCAGAGCTGATATTTCTGATAAGATATTTGTATCTATTTTTCTCTTTCCTGAGGTATTCCTCTCTATTATATAAACCTTTTTTTCGTATAAATAAGAAGTAATTCTTGTTTTTTGCAAACCGAAGAAAATATCATCAAAAAAGTAAAAAAACTATTTTTTATTCCACTTTTGCCTCTGAAATAAAGACAGAGGAATGAGTTGGGAAGAAATGGATCCACTTTTTTACTTTTGAGATCATTATTCTTAGCGAAAAGAATGAGAGGACCCGACGAATGAAATATGAGATTTGATTTTCCGATTGAAATGATTTAAATGTATTTTCATTTTGAACTGTCTCTTGAAAACGAGATCAATCTATTTTCAGGTATTGAATTACTTAAAGTAATTGCAATTCCTTTCCCTTAACAACAAAAATGCTATACTTTTTCCCAAAGAATAAGATTTTAATAAATGATAAGATTTTTTTCTCGACTGAAAAATTAATTTTAATTTTCAGACCAAAAATAGAGTCGAAAACAGACAGAGAGTGAAGTGAATGGATATTATTGGTCCAAAATATTTATGTATTTGTTATGAAATATTATTTATTATTCAGACTTTAAAATAATCTGAATTTTAAATCAAAGACTGTTTCTGGGCTTTAGATTTGATTTTAAACATTTGGAGGAAAATCTCATTTTTCATAAGAAAAATAAAAATTATTATTCCATTAAAGATAAGAAGCAAAATGTATTCACTCAAAAATTACAGACAATTATTCACTGGAAATGTGTATCGAATAATAAAAGTGTTGAAAATTGTTTGAAATGTTTAACAAAGTTATCAAAGATATCATTGAAACGAACGTAAGGCTAAAAACTGGATTTTTTGCCACTTTTGACATTAAATAAGTTTTTTTCCCCAAAAATTACTATAAAATTTCAGTCAATGAGTAAATGGATTTGAATCGGAATATTTCCAATTCAATTACGATCAAAATCAGGAGCTCCGACAGGATGGCCAATGTAATTGAGCGCCTACCCAGTTTGTTGAATATCTAAGGAGCATGTTGAACCCATGTCCATTTAAAAATATCTATCTTACGGAAGCGATAGAGGATTAAATCTGTTGGCGAGAAGAACCCCTTGAACTCATCCAGTGTAGTGATTGCACAGTAGCTGAGCACTGGGTCGACGCCATTATAATGAAATTCAGAGCATTTAATCAATATTTGGGTGAATTAATGCCAATTTATATGAAGAGGATATTTCAGTCATATTTTAATCAGTTATTCCGATTAATACATGATTTTGAGCCCAAAATCTAACGGTTAAGCATTCAATTAAACGCCAGTTTTGCAGGTTTATAAATACATGGCTCTGATTTGAATTAATTAAACGAAAATTTGAATTAAAATCTAGAATTTATTCGGAAAAAGACGAAATAAATTCAACGATTAGAAGATTATTTGCTTAATTTACTGATACTTTTTATACATTTTTACGGTATTTTGAGAAACAGATTTGAAATTCTTATGACTGATAATTATGATTAAAATATAGTAAAAAAGTATTTGAATTTGAATTAATCCAAATATTTTTCTCAATAGTATTAATGAAACTGTCGTTCGACTACTTATGTAATTACATCGAGGAATTCAATTAAATATTTGCCTGAATTTCTGGGTATAATCAGAGATTGAAAAAATTCAAATTTCAAACCAAACGACACAAAAAATTAATTATTTATATCAATTAATTTTGTTTTATTTTTGGGACTCAAAGAGATCAGAATCTGAGTCTTTGAGTTGGAGCAAGAAATAAAGTCGGTTCCCCTTTCGGATAGAGCACTGGCATGAATGAGTGACAACATCTGCAAACAATATATAAAATTCTGTTCCCAGAGATTGAAGTCAGAGATTAAATGAATAGATTTCTTACAGTTTTCTTCTGAACTCTTAAGTGTTTCTCTTAGTCCTCATTCTGTGCGTTTGCACAGAATAAGAGATTTACTATTATTTGTTGCCTTATTATACCATTTGATACAATTTATGTTTTATTTATATTATAGTCGTTTTCAGAAACAAATGGTCCGTAAGTTTTCAAAAGAAAAAGAGACAAAAACAGTCGCGAATCACGAGAATAGCGATTATTATGAAATTTTTATGACTCTATAGTCGTCTCTGTTTTATATTCAGACAAATTTTATATTCATTTTTCTCTATTCACTCGCTTTTCCATCAAATGGTTTATTGTTTTTTGTTTTAAACTTTTATTTGATTCGATTTACTGAAAAGCCATCACTTCTTCACTTCTTTATGGAAAATAATGAAGACTCAAATCTCTTGGCAACTCTTCGATCGTATTGATGGCAGTGCCAGAGTGCCTGTGCTCGGGCTCAGTGCAACAGGCAGTGCAACTGTTGTAACATTATTAAAAATGAATACACATATACCCACTCTTCCCTCCAACAATTCCTTACACAATCTGTGCACAACATAATGTCATCTCTCTCTCTCTCTCTCTCTCTCTCTCTCTCTCTCTCTCTCTCTCTCTCTCTCTTCTATTTTTTGAAAATGACGAAAAAGGAGTGCGAATGACTGGAAAACTACTGAATCAGGTCTTTGCAAAACACAATTTATTATATGAGTGGAAAGACAGTGAAAGCGACTGTCGTTTGGGATTAACGTCTGTTATAGACTGGCATATAGTCACTCATGAATTAAATGTGTTCTCTGTTTGAAAGTTTAGGCATTCCTATAGTCAAACAGACCAATAGGTATGCAAAACTGTTATATAACTAATGGCTGGGCTTTAAGGGACAGAATAAAAGTAGAGAAAATCTTTTCTTTATTGAATTCTAACTCCATTGACATTATTTCTTATTTATTTGAAATTAGCCCAAAGTCTGTGAAAACATTTATATAAATTATATCCAATAAAAATAGTTATCGACTGACTGTTAAAAAGTTGAAACATTTATTTAAACACTTTAAATGAATTTAAAATTGCAGTGAATTATAAGCTTATAACCAATTAATTAAGTATTGAATTCCTATCGATTTAGTTATCAAAAGCAGCAAAAAGTGTTTCCACATATTCTTTATTTAAATGGAAAATAGAAAAGAAAATTACATTTATTATCACAAATGTTTGGCTCGATTTGAATTCCACAACAAATCAATCAAATATTGAATTTAATTTCGAAGATAAAAGAGGAGAGAAATAAACAGTGGTTTCATAATATCAATGGTTTCACCAAATATCTGATGCCTTCAGAGAATTCTTATCGAAACAAAAAATAATTAATTTTAATTCAAACAGTTTATCATTTATGAGGAATACGAAGAAAATAATTATATTATTTTGGGTTTATTTGTTGAATAAGCCAATGATGTAAACCAGTGGCAGAATAGAAGAGATTTTTAGGAGAAATGCGAACAAAATTAATTACTTTTATTGTCGAGAAAAAAAACTCAAGAAAATAAAGATTAGATTTAAGTTAAGCATTGGCTCAAAGAATATAAGACAAGAGAGTGAAACAAATCAGTGCATCAATTGCTTAAAGTGTTGATCACGAATAACGATACCCTTCTTCAGGGCTGTGCACTCGAGTGTGAGAGAGGTCGCGATCGAAACTAATCGCTATATTCAACTGTATTAACAGTTTTTCAAATATTAGGCGCTTTCGCTCTTAAAAGACAATCATTTGTGATCTCTCTCTGTTCGCAGCACTTGTGCGGTCACATACACTCTGGCAGCATATGTGTATGGCCTGTGCTCTGGCAATGGTTGGCCACTATATTTAGCTGTGTTTGGCGCTGGCAGTCGCTTCTGGCGTAGAGATAACAAGAGCCAAAAGCATCGCTATCTTCAATCGGAGCACTCTTTTAGAGGGTAATCACTTTTATTTGAGACTATTTTTCCTGATTTATACCAAAAATAGTGTTATTTCATGTATTGTGTTATGAATAAAATTATGAAACTTAACAAGAATATGCTTTTATTTGATAAATTAGAAAATCCAATTCCAACTCATTAATCAATGACCGAGAGTATAGTGAGAGGAGCAGAACCTGAACTCCGATTGTAAACATGGTTTGCGACTCAAATGCTCTTATAATTGGAGGCATTTGTCGATAACTCCAACTCTTAAGATAATAGTCGAGCGAAATATTTCGGAAAACTTTTCAATTAATCGATAGATTAAAAAAAAGAAATAAATTAATTCCAAAATAATAAACAATAAGTAATTACTGGGAAATAATGCGATAAAATTTAATGCATTTCTGCAATTATTTTAATCTTGGAAACTATAAAAATAATAAAAATTGGTTTCAGAATCAAAGAAAATAATAGCATTTATTAATGTGAAACTCGGCTCTGATTTTCCGATGAATTTGAAAGAGAAATAAAAACTAAACGTAAGTAAAAATCAGTGCAATTAACACATTTCGTTGAATTCATTTATAAATATAGTGTTTGATAAGGAGTTTCTTTGAAAGCCATTGAAACACATTTAGATAATTATTGGAATAAAGAAAAAGATATTTGGAAAAAACGATTAAATTATTTCACAAAAAAAATTAATTCTAGTCCTTTGCAGATATCAAAGGGGACCCACTAATTGAAAAAACATTTCTGCTCGATCAATAATAACAAGCAAACATCAGTTTATGAGAACTGCATTTTTATGCTAAAAATATTGAAAATATGATTTTCAATCAATTAATGGTAACATTGAAGTGAAAACTAAGAGAAATATTTTTGATATCAAAAACCAAAAGCAGTTTATAATTGCAATGAGAAAAATGTTCGCAAAATATATGCTTTTGATCAGCAAATTATGCAATGATTTCGATCCTTTGATTGATTGAATGAAATGACTTTCAATTTCATTAATATATCAAATATTTTACTTGAATTTCAACAAAAAATCTGTTGATTTTATCGTCGAAATAAAAAGTTAACAGAAATTTATTCAAAACTAATTAATTATTATTTAGAAATGGCTTTAAAACATAGAAAACATAATATGTGTTCTGAAAAAACTGCTTCTGATTTATATGGAGTTTCAGACTATCTATAAGAGTATCGAAATATTTGCAGAAGAATTGAAAAATATTTCCCAATAACTCATTTTGAAAGCCGAGGAAAATAATTAATATCTTGGAAACCAAACAAAATAATTGTCTGCAATTTGAATGCATTTTGTGTTCTCTAATGAATTTCTAGATTGAGATAAAGATTTTTGGCAGAAGAATAAAAAAATTATCTGAGAATAAGCAAAGAGATTAAAAATTGTTATTAAATCCGAGTTCAGAAGGAATTCCAAATCAATTAAAGTCATCTTTGATTAGAAAAAAAGAGGAGAAATTTTGTTGTCATTAATTGCAAGGTTTGAATAAGAAGTTTGGTTTCAAATCAAATATCAAATCATATGCTTATTGTTATAATCCGTTACGAAATGTCTTAATTATTAGCATTTGATCCGATATCTGATCTGAAAGACTGCCAATGCTTTCCACTCTGTATTCAGTGAGCACTGGTATGGAATAGTCAATGCCATGAGTATAGCACATCCCTTAATGAACAAGACATCGACAGTACTTATAGTTTGTATTTTTTATCAAATCTTCCAAACATTTTATATGACTTACGATAAAATTGATTTTTAATATGCATTTAAAAAGTCTTTTAAAGGTTTATTCAAAAACTCTTTGAAATGTTTGGAATATTTTCAGTTTAAAAAACATCTCAAATAAAATGCTATAAATTTTAATTGAAATAAAAATTTCACAAAATTAAAGGTATATTCGGCTGAAAATTAGTCGACAAATAGGAAATACTAATCAAATATTTACTCAAATCGATCGTTAAATAAATTATAAGTTTGTCTGAAATTATACTCAAATAAGAAGAGATGAAAAATAAATATCTAGCAAAAACAAATTCGTTCTTCTCTTCGGCCAAAAAACAAAAGATAAAAAAGATTTTCGGCTAAAAATATTTGAAATACTATTTTGAAAGTTTTTTGCTTCAAAAACAGAAGACAATTATCTGCTGTAAAGACTTGTGATATTATATGAGAAAAGAAGTATCAGATCCAAAGTAAAACTAAAATCATATATAATACCTGTGCCTTCGTTTTTTCGGGGGGACTGACATATCGACCTGTAATCTAAACGTCTGACTTGTCTTTAATGCCGAGAATATTAAGCATTTGATTAATATATTATTTTCTTTTCTTCGACACTAACTGTGGCTCAAAATTATTTTAGATTTGAAGAGAAGTCTTATCATTAGTTTGGAAAATACGACTCCAAGACCTTTAATAAGTTATAATAAGCTTGGTTGTTCTCTTTTCCTGGCTCTCTGATCTTTTTGAGCAGGGTCAAAAGCTATGTTGTGATTAGAAAATAGCATTTGTGTTCATTAATTACAAGAAACGCATTAACCGATGCATACAAACAGTTATACTTCAATTAGTTGTTCAATAGATTGCAATTATTATAATATATTAAATAAATTTTTATTTAAATTCTTATCTGATTTTCGCAGCACTTGAATAGACTGAAAGCCTTTACTCCTATGAGACATAGGAAGAGACATAACTAGTGATAAAACTTTTATTTGTCAGATAAAAGGTTTTGCAATCATTTTGTTTCTCATTACATGAATAATGAAATAATGGATAAAAAAATCTCATAAAATGTATTCCCTTCTCATGTGATTTGTCTCTGTTTTTGAACTTTTCCTCCAATTTATGGCAGAAATGTTTGATTAGAAGAGAAAAATTATTTTCATTTCACTTCAATCGTCATATTATAGAGAATTTTGAAAATCGATTTTATTCCTGTCATTCAACAAATATATGGTTTGTTTTTGAAGCCCTAATTAATTAGTTTTTTTCCTTCTCTTCGGTTAAACTTTAAAAGGATTTTGATTTGGATTCGAGTTGTCATCAAAAATAAGAGAAGAAACCAAATCTGGTCTTCAATTGAGACGGATTTATATAACATTTAAATTTTAGCTCAAAGTCTTTAATCTCTTATTTATTATATATTTCTTATGTTTCGTGTATTTCGATATAATTTCTCAATTTTTTAATAGAAATCCCATTTTTGCCGAAACTGTTTTCTAAAGCCATTCGTCATAATTAATGATTACATAACTCTTCGGGACATTGAAGGGCCTGAGACTGAGTCCTGGCTTTTTATGGTCAGGTTTTTCTTGTGAATACCACACCAGAAGAATATCTATATATTCATTACAACACATATTTGTGTTTATCTGATCCATACGTTGGAACAAATGCTGAATACTTAACATAAGAAAATGAATTCTTCTATCATTTGAAAAATTGTTCAAAAGTGCATCTCTTATTTTTCTTTGCCCAGATAGTCAGCTAATCTTGCTGAAAAATCTAATTAAATCCTATTTTAAGCTCATTAAAACTATTTTTCCAAGATCTTCTATCTTAAGAAATCTTTTTTTGTGACTAACAGACAGCCCAAGAAGCAAATATCAAGAGTTTACATAATCGGTGCTCAGCACAGGTATTAATTATGTCATCTTTGAACTAAAGATAAGGAATTTGGAAAAATCTATTATTTCTTTTGACATTAAAAGTGGTGCTGTTCTCCACTCAGTCCTCTATTTTATTGACAGAATTTCTAATGTGTTTTGGACTCAGTTTTAATGACGAAGAAAATAGTTGTCAAATACTTGAGGCCTACCTATCAGTAAAGTACATCATTTGATAAATTAGTGAATCATCGCTAATAAATACAGACGTAATCAACCCCTAAGACATGAATTCTTCCCAAAAACGTATTCAACGAAATACGAAATAATTATTATCATTATTCGGCTTAAAATCATTTAATGATTGGATTTGAGAATTCCTCGCATTATATGCAAAATATTTTGAGAAATTGAAATAGTTTTCCAATTTTTCAGGTTTTTCTTAGATTAATATGAATTAGTCACAGAGGTTACCCATTCCTATGGCATCCCTCATCCCATACCAACTAATTAGCATAAAATTAACAAAAATCAATCATAACTTTTTCAAAAGAATGTCTCAAATTTCGAGAGAGAGAGAGAGAGAGAGAGAGAGAGAGAGAGAGAGAGAGAGAGATCCTCATTGTATCTGTTAATGTCTGTGCGTTTGATGGCTGGCTTTGAGCATCACTTTATGGCAAACACTAATCTGATGTTAAGCGACAAAAAAATGTAAATAAAAGAGTGGAATAGGGGGACAGATATGCTCGTCTGTACTCAAGCAGAAAATAGTTTCTGACAGAACGAGACTGTTCTTCAACAGACAAGAGTCAAACACACAAATATAGAGGAGAGGGCTGACAAAGAGAGGGAGAGATAGTAAGTAAAAAAATGTCTCAAAGAGATAACAAAAAATTTATTGAACGCATCATTATTTCAATAAAATACCAGAATATCTGATATAAGAATCTCATTCCAAATGAGGAGACTTTTATTCAGTTATTTTTTCAGAAACAATAAAAGCGATCAGAAAAGGCGACTGAGCTTTGGTTGGGGGTTATGTCACACTTTAAAGCATTAATTAATTTCGATAATTAATCAAATGTTTTTCCTCAACTTTTTTACAGCGCACAGAAAAAGGGTTAACACACAAGAGTGAAGAGTCAGGGCTTTATAGTCGAGATTAATAGATCCGCGCAATTATTGCGCCGAAAGATTAATGAACTGACACTTGAATGAGAGCTAAAAATAAGGATCAAAAGTAAGTAATTTTTTTCACAAAGAATTATAGAATTTATGAAAAGGAAGGAAAAACAAACTCCGAGATAATGATGTGAATTATGGCCAAAATTGGTATAAGTGATGGACTTATTATTGAATAAATGGTCGGATTTCATACTCTATGCGAACCTATATTTCATATTAGCATTAAGTGCTTTGATAGCCAACAAGTCTTATGTCTTATATATTATTTAATTTGCTTCGGGCCTGAAATGCCACCAAAAAATGCAATTGGGTTGAAGAGGAGAGCAGAGCACAGGGCAGAGAAGACTATGTGCTTAAACGCATATCGCAATCATTTTTGTTTAGCCTTTAAATGAGAGATCTGTCGAACTCAGCGCTGCCCTAAGGCTGACAATTGTATGGCTGGTCTCTCGAAGAACCAGTCGATGTCAACGACATTCTCATCCAAATTAATGGTCATCAAAGTCTAATCGAAAATAATATATACAATAAAAGTCAGACTCTTTTATTTCTTCTATATATATATATATATTGAGGCACAACATATTCAGTGCACTTCTCGTGGCTTTTGATTCCCATTTATCTCATTATCAGAATTTTTTTTAGTGAAATGATTCTCATTTTATATGACATCTGATTTGGAGCCCATTTTTATTGACTGCAAAATACAGAAAATGATTTTAATACTAATCCTTATCGATATTATTCATTGAACCGATTATTTTGAGTTATTTCTTAAAATAAAAGTTATGTTGAGATTAGTTTTTTTTTGCTCAGCATTTCATCTCCGAGTCTGATATCAGAGGAAAAAAACTAAATTTGAAATCAATTTCTTCGGAAAACACAACTCATTACTTATGACTCATTAATATTATTTCAATTTATGACAATTCTTAATATTTTTCATCTCAAATATGGCATAAATTTTTGAAGTAAAATATAAATTCAGACCTTTTTAATGAACAGAAGGAAAGACAGAAATTAAATATTAATATCTGTTGGAAATGGATTCAAAAAAATCTAATTCTCTGATAATAAATCAAATAAAACGAATTATATTTTCTTTTCAGATAAGAAATTTTTTTATTAGTTGACAAAAACCACTGACAATCAGAGAAGAAATGAATTCTTAATTATTTGTTTTTCGAGTTATTTTTTGGTCGGTTCCGACTCTCAGCTCAAAGCTCTTAATCGAATCAAAAGGCCTCAGAAATCCATTATATGTTGTGTCAGAGAATCAGAAATATTTTATACACAAAATAATAATCAAATTAATGAGTCAAATATTTTTAGCTAATTATTCCTAAGATTAGATTTTCTTCTAATTCACTGACGTATTAATAGTGACACAGAAGTGAATGAAATTTCCGATTCAATACATTTCTGATGACTTAAGATTGTATTTAATGTCATAAAAAGTCAATTTCCAAAACTGATAACACCTTTCCATTAGTGTATTTTGGATTAAAATTCATTTTTTGCTCAGAAAAAAATCATTGGCCTCAGCTCAGCAGATATTTGCTAGATAACAGAGTTACCGCATATTTCTTTGCCGCGAATATAATGGATTTTAGGCTAGAATTAGCATCTGATCAAAAGTGCTGAGCAGATCAGTGAGCACTCACCTCATGTTGTTTGAGGAGAATGTTTTCCCTCAATTGTGATAATTGTTGGATCATTTCGTTGAGCTTTTGTTCGGTTTGAGACACGACTTCTGGATCGCCGTCAGCGCAAAGTGAGGCCAAGTTTTGTACTAAAATAGGCGCCGAATTGTTGGCCATACCTCTGCACAGTCAGGCCATCAAAATAAATGAAAAATGAGATTAACAATAGTTTTTCGATTAGACACAGGTTTAGTGGGAATAGATTTTTAAGGACAGACTGTTATTGCATTACAACTAAAAATTTGAAGACATTTATCAAAAACTCATATCTTTTTAGGGCTTTTCGTTTCGACTCTTGTTTTGCGAAAAATATTCCGAAAAACGTTTTTATCTGAAGAGAAAACATTAGAAGTGAACTGACCTGTGCTTAAAGTGATTATTATTTTTATTCAATCTGTTGAGCACTTCATCAATGGATCGCTTATTTAAATTCATTTTCCGGCGTTCGTCGACTGATTTTGATGAATGACCACTACTTTCGCTCTCGTATTCTGAGTCAGTGTTAGACATCTCGGATGTCATCAGCAGATAATTATTATTATTCTTATTATTGGTCTTATTTGAGTTGTTGTTGTGCTCATTGTTTGAGACCAGTTTGTTGTGGCCGTCACTCAATCCGTTGTCGCCAACATCCGCTCCGTTCAGCCGATAGTCTTCAGGCTCTGCCTCATCTTCGTTGTCAGTGTCGACACATTCGTTGGAAATGTACTGTTTGTCAGTCTTGTGGTTTTTGTTGTCCAACGGATAGTCGTCGTCCTCCTCCTCATCGATCTTCATTTGGTCGTCAATTTGTGACGAGATTTTGTTGGGAAACGATTTGCGTTTTGCAGACATTGTCTCCGATTCTGTCCTCCAATCAATCTATTCATTAAAAGACAAACAACTGATTGAGAATTCAAGTCTGAGTCACTTCTGATTACTGATTATTAATATAGACTCTCCTATTGGAAACAGATTTGAATTATAGAAATAGAAATAAGCATGGTGATTCACTCGTGTGAATCAATGTCTTTTTATGCTTTAATACTGTTATTAATGAATTGGTTTTAAGAATAATTATATCACTTTTCGACCGGTTTTTCGCTCATTTTTTGTGATTAATTTAGAGGAATATTTCATAAATGGTTTATTATATTTCGGAAAATATCAAATGCTTTAAACACTTAAATAATTGGAAATTAATTTCAATCGTTTCAATTGGGATTCAGATGCGCCCCTCCTCTGATCCATCTCTTTCTTTCTTCGCGCCCACCTCTAAGTCCTCTGACTCTCAGTTTTGTTTTGTTAATATCTTTCATATATTCACATCATATCTATGATTAATATTAATATTAAGTGAATATTAGCTTTAATTGAATGTTAAGTCACGTTTGAAATTATTTTTAAACAAAAAATCGTTTTTATTTCTCTTTCTCTCTCAAAGTCATAGATATTTGAGAGACTAATCTCTGAAATTTCCATTAAGTTCACCAAATTATTGTTGTTTTTCGTGAACTCTCTATATATTATGCGAATTAATTTTGTCGAGAGCTGGGGTTCAACCGAAAATATTCTGTGCAGTACTTAAGGACCAGTTTCTTGAGGATTCTGTTTATTCAACTCAAGAGCAAAATTGCCGAATATTTGTCTCAAGAAAACTCTTTCTTTTCTGAAACCGAAGTAAACTCTGGTTTTCTTTTCCGTATGAATCATATGACAAATCATCACTTAATTGAAGAGAAGAGGAAAACAAATTTCTCACAAAATTTATTCACAAAAATGTTTTACTTTTGAAGTCTGGTCTCAGACTTCGTGTGCGTAAAACTAGAAGTGAGAAAACAAAAGCAACAAAAAAATCCTTCAAATATATGGTTTCTGAAATTGGTTTTGATTTTCTTCTCAAATATACCGTAAATTTCATTGAATTCAGTGCTAGAAAACAGACAGAAAGCAAATCCATTACTCTGTGTTCGAGGAAAAACACTTTTTCACACTTTTTAATATGCTTTTGATGTTTTGATATCGAGTTTTTGTGTTTTTATTGTGATTTACTCCTAAAAGAATGGAAAAAGTGTTTCAGGAGTTAACTCATCCGATCATAACTTGGAGAGAATGAAAAATGATTTTTATTCACCGACTTTTCAAAAGTTTGCACACATTTTCAAATTTTGTGACCGATTTTGTGCTCTAAAAGAGTAATTTTGTCGCCTCTTGGCTACAGTCGAATCAGATTTTCACCGAAAACAGAAAAGATTTCTATCAATTTGAATATGAGTTTCGATTTAATAATTGAAATATGAATCAAAGGAGTGGACTGTGGATCCCAACAAATCTTTTACTCGACTCTTAACAATCAATTTGAGCACTCAATCACTTTTTGTATTTTTTCATTCTTCAGATGTGGAGAAAAACCGCACAAATAGTAGTGAAAAGTGTTTCGGATCACAAGTGGACCGAAATGTAATACCGTTTTCGCGAGTGACTAATGGTTTGGTTCACTACTGGCACTCTGTATATAGGAATTCATGCCTTTCGATAGTCATAGTCTTTTCTCTAACACTCTTTGTATTTATATTCGATAAGTGAGGCCCGGAGTGAGACTACGAGCGGAAAAATAAAAGCCTCTCTAATATTGACAAAAGTCTAATATCGATGCTTAAGTGGTTGGATAGGGCCGTACTGTTTGCTTCAGAATTGTTATATGTGTCGGATCTGACTGTCCGGTGAGGCGAGAATGAGAAATGGAACCAACAATTGGCTGAGAACTGGAAGAAAATGTGTTATAGCCTTACAATTGATATTTGTGTTCCACTAAATTGCATCCTACAACATTATTGCCGCCATTATATCGTATATTATATGTCTCTCTACTCTTGTTTTGCACACTTTTATGGCCACAACTATTGCCTCAATTTTCTCTCTTATTATGACAAATGATATAATACTATAATAGTAGTTGTGGTCAGACTTATGCTTCAAATAAGTAATAGTTTTCCGCAACACATAAGTAGAGCACAAACTCTGTTTGTTTTTGCCTTTAAATTGAGTTTCAAACCAATAAAAGTTCAAATCTGTGCAAACATTTCGTTAATATTCAACAGAATTTTCAGTTATGTATAAATCTATTATAATTTGATTATAAGTTTATATTTTTAAACCAGATTTTTGGCGAAATTCCGAAACAAATTCTTAAGTCTATGAATAGTCTCAACAAAAGAGTAATTGTTTTTCCCTAACAAATGGTTTGCCGTAAGAGACGATTGTTTCGCCAAAAGAGCATATCTTTAGCACTCAATTAACGCATTTGAAGAAAATCGTAGGAATCGTAGGAATGGCTACGAATGCAAACCTAACAAATGTGTATACAATTTATATGCTTTTCTGGCAGACAATCGCAGCCGTTCGGTATGTGTTAGATGACTGTTCGCCTTATAATTAGTACTGTCCCTCAACTCAAATGAGAGGCGAAAAGCGAGAGAATGACTTCAATGATTGAAACTGTGAGACAACAGAAACTAAGCAAAAAGAGTGGCACAGAATAAGCACAGAATAGAGAGAAAACGACGCGAAGACGATATGGTTTGGATTGGATGGCAGGCGAACGACACTATCATCAATCATTGTCAATGATGGCAGCGCTGGAGAGGAGAGCCAGGGATGGCAACTACTGCCTGTGCAACACATTGCAAGAGAGCCCAACACATAACCCATACAATAGGCGATCGACACAACGACTACTACTCGGTTCCGAATCTCTGCAAAAATTTCGATTTTTCTCCCGATTTGGAAGGCATTAGACCCTCGACTGTGGGCTCAGTCCTGTTGTGTTGGTCTGTAGGCGCTCTTGTAATGGGTTTTCAAACTAATCAAATAACAATAATCAACGGCCAGATGTCAAATGATGCAGAAATTGAGGAGAAATTAATGGATTTTTGTCAACTCTGGCTAATAATGACTCCGAATATTATTGCGAACACTTTCCTCACAATCAGATTCTGTGCTTTCAGAGCACTGGCAGAGGACTGGCTTTTTCAATAATTTTCTTCGCCTCTGTTTTAATGATAAACGAAATGATAAATTGAAAAATTGTTTTATTTATTTCTCTTCACTTATTTTTAAACCTCGTCTGCAAAATAAGGCCCTATTTTTGTGCGCAAAGTATTGGAAATAATATTTCTTACAATTAATTATAATAATAAAACACAGCCTCATATGTGTGTGCCTTCAGTTTGAACCCAGTGCTAAACGAGTGGCGAAAATCAATTTTGACTCGACTCAAAAATAATGGATTTTCTGTCTATATTTTCAATTTACTTATCTTTAAAGTGAATCTAAAAATGATTATTGAATTGAATTTTTATTTAAATAAGCCTTTTGTCGATAAAATAGAGAATATTCTGCACAACACATGTACTCATGTGATTGGCTTATGGCTGTGCGCTGAGGAACAGCACAACAGAGACCGAAAACATTTCATAGATTTGCAAATACTCTCTGATAACAAACTATAGAAAATATAATTGTATTTAATATAAATACGAATTGAGAACTGAAACAGAGATAAGACAAGAAAATAAAGACAGAGCGGAGCGAAAAAATCGATTATCCAATGAGAATAATATAAGAAAAAAGTTGATTATTAGGAATAATCAGTGTATTTATGACATGAAAAATAAAAATTATCACTTCATGTGTTAAATACAGTGATTTTGTTAGACTTTGAATTCAATGTTTATTCAACTGTTTTTCACATCCGTTGCCAATAATTCAAATGCGAATTATTATCGCATTTCAATTGGAAATACACATAAAGAATATGATGAGTGAACTGTTCTCTTGATTATCGATTAGCAAGAAAAAAGACCAAATTCATTTCAAAAAAGAGTCCGACTTTAACAAAACAAAAGTCTTGATTCAAAGGGAAGGGCTGATTGGCTCCGACTGCAAATCAGACAGAGATCCTATAGAAACAAATCATTTGCAAAACAAAATTACAGCAATTTTTCTCTCGATCTTTGAATTCTGTTATTTATATTAAGAATATTTTTTCTCTTTTCAATCAATTCAACTCTTTTTTCGTTGAATTCATTAAATTTGAATAAAAAAAATGAATTTTTATTTGCATTCAATGTTTGAGAGAAAAGACTATCAAATCAAAAGAAATGAATATTTATTCGCATTTTATTAACGATTTTCTCAGAGAAAAGAAATCACTTCTTATTTATTGTCGAGGAATACAAAAATTATTTTCTGAATTTATATCGTCTGAAAAGGCCAGACATAAAGAGACACAGAGTGGGGAACACAGACCTGAGCCCAGATATAAACCCCCTGAAGATTATTTTAAAATTCAATTTCAATTCTTGCAATTTTAGCCAAATTTGGTTTTAATAATAATAATAATAATTTCTCAGACAATATATGAGATTTTGAAAAATTACCTTTTTTTCTGAAGCAGAAAAAAGAGCTCTAAATTACAACAAACGCTGGAATTTAATGGAAGCGCTCTGTGGCGCAGGTATTTTATAAGAGCCTTGAATTAGCCCCGGGTTAACTCACTTGTATAATAATATAATGTGTGATATAAAGAAATGCATTGAATATTTTGATACCCAGTCCTCCGATAAGCTATTCATTGGAAAACAATTTTTTGTTATTATTATTTGAAAATGTTTTCAACACATTTGAAACAAAACCGATTTATTAATGCCAAAGCCATATATGACTGCGCTCTCTGACTGATTGGCGAGTATATGAAACCCCTTTTTTATGGCAATCATTAAACATGTAATTAATAACTGTTGGGAAAAGAGAGGAAAAAATTGTTGGCATTATATCCCAAATGAGTATAAAAACATAAACTCGTTATGAAATGATGCAAATTATATCGACTGATATAATGCAGAACATAATCAAAAAGTTTTTTTCTTTCGTCAAAAATTGTTTCACTATTAGAAAGAAGTGAAACATTGAGAGCAAAGTCAGAGCACAGGACTAAAAGCCGACTTATGTTCGGCGAAAACCATATTAAATGAGAGAAAATGTAATCAATATTTTGTGAGACTCGACGGATGAAATGAGAGGCGAAGTGCCTCACAATCTGTTTATATAATAGACACTCACATAAGACATATGCGATACTCGAGGACTCAGTCCTAAGAAACTGCTCTTCATTTGAGTCCTTTGAGAGATAAGTTTGTCTCTTCTCTAACGTTAAGAACTAATGTTTTAGTTTTGGCTCATTTTTTAATTTTTATTTATTTGTTGAGAAACAGAGAAAAAGGAAATCTTTATTATCATCTCTGGTCTTATGTTCTGGTCTTAGAGACTGTTGGCCAACGAGTATACCCTCTCTATGTCTGTGTCTGAGTGAACGCTCAGTTCAATGAATTGCAATTTGAATCGTGCTTTTGATGAGCTCTTTATTTGTTTGGTTTTGAATTTTTATTATTTAGTTTTGGTATCGATTGGAGGAAAAAATGCAATGTTTTCGCTAATAAACATTGAATTCATAGATAATGAAAATCATGAGAAATATAATGAAATATAATAAAAGTCTGGTTAAAGTGTAACAAAACTCTAAGACTGGTTATAATAAGGAGTCGATTGTGAGACTATGGCTAATCACGTCCTCCTTTTTGGCGTTGTTGAGCACATACATAAAGAGCACAACCATCTGGAAAATGTATTGAATCTCACATTACTCACACCACAACTCTCTGACAATTATTAGAGTTTCTATAAATTGCTTTTTATTTTTTCTCAACTCTCAAACACATTGAAAATATTATACACAAAAGTTTGCGCCGACTTTTTCCAGAATTCTTTTCCTCCAAATTATAAATATCGAGCAAACTTTTCCTCCTATTATTTTGGGCTCTATATTCAAACTTATCAATAAAACAACAGAAGTATTATTCATATATTATATTAGTTTTTAAATCATATTTCGAAACTCATTATAATTCTATTGCTTTTCGCTTATCGTTATGTCTTCTGAAGCCTTGAAATACAATAATTAAAACTTTTTTCTCATAATAAGTAAAAAAAAGGCAAAAACTGTCGTCTCTCTCATTGATTGGGTAAAACAATTTGCAAGTTCTTACGTCTGTACAGTTGCAAGAACAGCCTGAAAACCAGAAACAATTAATCAAAAGGTGTGAATCAAATTATGAAGTGAGAGGGGAGAAAAGGTTTGCAAAAATTGATTTTCTTTAGAAAAGCCTTTTTTACCGATACATTAATCAGAATAAGAAGAAGTGGCAAAACATTACGATTTGTTTCAGTGTTTAGTTTGGGAATTCATATTATAATGAGAGAGGAATGCCTTCTCTTTTCCTCTCATCTCACATGTAATTCATTTGTAATGCATTTGAGAGAAGACTAGAAATGCTTTTTATTAATATTTTTTAATTTAAATTATTATCAATTTTTCTAATAATTTGATTGAAACTCATTCATCACTTTCCAAGTTAATTGCCATTACGAATGTGCTCGCGCGCACCCATCCATGCGCTCACACAGCACATCACATCCCTTACCTAAGCATACCTGAGCTGAGCATTACTTCTTATGAACAGAAGTTCTGAGGGGAGGGCAGAAGGAGCTCAGGAGTGATAGAGGACAAGAAAAAAAATGAAAAATCGGAATAATCTGTGATATAATCTAATTTTCATAATAGACAGAACCAGAAGAAAAGGTGTAATTAATTAACGTTTTAGGAGTAGGGCCTAAACACAGGAGGTATTGGTGAGGGGGACGCGACGTCTATCATAAGCTAACATATTATGGCATAAATTTGTTGAATGAATGATCCCTTTGTTGGCAATCAATTTGGGAAATAGTGGTCTCACCTGTCGAGCGGATAGCAGTTATGGCACAGTCTTATCGATAATCAATTACTGCAATCGATTTACTGCTGACTAAAGCAATGCGAATAACAATATGAACAACAATTTATAATAATCTCAGCCATTTCTTAGCCATTCCTCTCCCCTTTCACTCCCATTCGTTTGCAGTTTCGGCTTATTTTTTAAGAGAAATCACTTTTCGTTTTACATAAGTAGACAACACGTCCTCATCGGAGGTCAAGAAGAAGAATAATCAGTTCTCTGGTAATGCCTTCGCCTGATTCGCAACGCTTTGTTTAGCACTGGGTTTGTGTACAGAATTTCAAATCGATTTCTCTTTAATTTTTAATATTCTTACATATTTTACAGTAAACTACAGTCCATTCCAATTGAATAAATCGATTTTCGGCACAGAATGAGAGAAACAGAATCAGAAATGTTTTCTAATTAAGTAAATCTAAAAACAGGTTCGGATGTAAAGGCAGTGAATTGACTCTAACAAATAGAGTATTTTTGCTGGAAACAGCGCCATTTCTATGGCAAAGACAACTGGAGGATGGCTAAATAATGGTGCAAAA
>JAQGBD010000027.1:0-72102 GCA_034698165.1 Punctoribates punctum
TATATAAAGCGATGCAATCAAAAAGACTAAACTGAATGAATACACGAAAGGAAAGGACAGAATATACGCTCCCCTCAGACCTCAACTATAAAACCCTCTCGTTTTTCAACAGCACTGGTATTAGCCCTGACCTCAAACACTTTCAGTTTCTCTATAATCGCGTTATTGATGACAACAAATAGATTACTATTTATAGAAATATTAATCAATTTTAATAACAAATTGAGTAATAGTTTTATGAATAAAACGTTGTAATCACTTCGGAATGTGAGGAATGGCACAGAATTAAGGGAATAACTCATACTTTCAATGACGAGAACATCACTATAAGTGTCTGAGCCATAGATGTTTGACACAAGACATGTATAGACACCAGAACTGATGGCCGACACGCGATCGATAACTAGTGATGAGTAATCTTCTTGTGACTCAATGGCCACTCCCACTGATTCTGTGGACATCGGCTTCAACTGATGACCATCTTTGAGCCATCGGAAGACCACCGGAGGACTGCCTTCCAATAGACGGCAGGAGACCCGAACCGATTGACCCGAAACCACATTCCTCTCGAAGGAAAAGGGCTTTAATTTCGGGGCATTTCCTGTAAACAAACCATAAAAACAATTGAATTCAAAGCACTTTAATTGAAACAAATTTTACATTTCATCAGATCTTCAAAAATGAAACCAATTTTTGTTTAAACCACAAAATTGATTGACTTTTAAAGCAATTAATTATCAATAAAAACAGAGAAAACATACCCTGATATGAAAGATGAATATATGATACAAATATTGTAATTATAAACACAAAACACATTTTAATCACAAGTTTTAGTGAAAACTATTCCCAAAAATTTAAAATCAAATAAAATAAAACTAAAAACTAAAACACGAGAAATAGATTTGAAATTCAGATCAAAATAAAATCATTTTCACCGAAAAACTCATGAATTAAATGAATATTTATTATAAAATTTTGTGCATTTTTTCACTCAATTCGTTGAATCACTTTATTTATTGAAATTAATGTTTTTTAGATTTATTTAAAGACATTATTAAATGAATTCATTGCATAGTATTTTAGACACAAAGTAAATGTTGAGTCCATTTGATTACATCCAGTGCTGGGAAAAAGGCAGACGTCCTGAGAGTCAGACCTATGAGAACAGAGAGACCCGGAGTAGTGCCTCAACTGAGGAGTCAGTGGAGTATTGTTTGCGCACAACTCTGTTGGCCATACATCTGAGGCCTGACTGAGGCGACACTCAATTTCAATGCACAGCACATTATCAATGGATATTTAAAGGGAAAAAATATCAGTATTTCCTGAACAGCTGTTCCCCACTTTCAAAGACAAAGAATACAAAACCTTAAGAGCCCTCACTTCGGGTAATAATGTATTTAAAAAACTTGTTATTCAAGTTTATGCAGAAATTGAATTAACTTTCAGCTAATGTTTATACATATGAATCACAAATTAGTTTTTTTTTCACTATTTATAAACATTTTCCAAATAATCTCTTTTTCATATGACATACACTTCTCTACAGATTCTGTGGATTCAGTTTTTTCTGTTTATTTATTTTTTCCAGGATTTGAAACTCATATATAAAACAGACTTTTGTTATCAATAGAGAAAAAACTCATTTAATGTTTGAATAAACTCATAATTTCTGTCATTAATACTCATTTAAAGGTTTAGTCAAAGAGTTATCAGCGATACCCCTATTGTGGGCACATTCACAGGACTGGTGCTCTGTTAAGCTCCTGCTCTTATCTAGTTACCAGGATCACTTTCCAGAGCTATAGTTTACAGACATTTGGAGTGAAAAATTCAAGTTTTCGTGTTATTCGTGTTATTATGGATGAGTGAACCGACAATACCCCCGCAGATATCCAACAAAGAACAACAAACAAGACTCTGTGGGATAACCAGACAACTCGACATTGATATGTCATCCATGCAATCATAGAACCATGCTTCAATTATCTATGCAGGAAAATTGGTCTAGCAAAAAATCACTTTTCAAGGCATAAGAATACGAGTGTTTAGAGCAGCTTGGTCATCCCTAAAATGAGCCAATGTTTAAATTGACGATTATTTTTAGAAGATAACATTTTAAAGACATTAAAACTGCAATAAAAACATGCATGGTGTTTTTATTAGAAGCTGAGTTATACCAATTGTTATTTTAATAGCGAATAATTTGACAAGTTTATATTCTGATGGATCGTTTCCAGAGTTAAATATTTAAATATTCAATTCATTTGATTAGAAAACAGGAGCACTCTTTTGAAGGACTTTCCCAATGAACTGAATTAATGGGATATTAAGATCAGCACAAACTTCGTTAATCAAAAACACGACTAAAAAGAATAATTTTTACACAAATTTTAATATAAACGACAAGTGTTTGAATAGATGTCCCAATTCTGTGCCAATTGAATCCAATATCAGTGGTGAAGACATCGATTGCAGGTTTATTCAAAGGATTCGCCCTTTCCTTTTGAAATTGGAGTTAGTCTACTTAATCCTGCTCCTTTTTTGCGTTAACTCCTTTAACTCCCTCTAAAATAGGGGATGAGCTTTGTCTTCATCTTTTAGCCTTTTCATGAGTGAACTCAAACAAACTGAGATCAAAATGTAAATCATCTAAAAGTCCGTTGACTGACACCAAAACTGTTAACAAAATATTGGTTTTCAATATTTTAATAATTCATAACATTATTCATAATTATAAACTAATACTCATATATCGGTATAAAAATAGTTATTATAATGAATTAAAATTCTGTACTTAATATCCATTGGAATAATACACAAAACTCTGATTTATTAGTGTATTAGTGGAGAGAAGTGCCTGAAAACCATATGCAAGATCATGATTGACGTATGAATTGCAAGAATAATTTCAATTTCCATCGGAAACCTTTTGAACAGACACTCATAACCGAGTTTTATGAATGATTTGACAAAAGATAAGAAAAGCTCCGAAAATAATTGGGTTATATATATAATAAGAATATCAAAAGAAAACGATTAACGAAAATATAAATTATTTCTCAGAATAATAGACTCTATTATTGTCTTCACTTTCAGAAGAAGGAGAAGAAGACAAAAGACCAGTTGAGGCAAAAATACTATTCATTAAAATGTCATCAACTCATGATTTAAATTATCATTTCAAAATTTACCATGGTATCAGACAACTTGAATGATGAATCTTTTCTTTAGTTTTATTCATCGATTTATAAACGGAATATAATATGTGATTAAGTGAAGAGATATTCCGAAAGTGATTTCACTTTTTAATCGAAATGACTTTTGAGTGAGTGCTCAGGTGTAGTGACGATGGAGTAGTGCCTATTAGGTAGTGCTTATTGGGTAGGTGCAATTCAATTCAAACATTAGTTACCTATGATATTCTGAGCCGTGATAGTCGGCTGTTAAGCATTTGAATAAGTTATTTAAATAACTAGTTTCAACTCGTTTTACCAATTAAACTAGCATGTTTAATTTATAAATACCATCTAGTATATAAATACCATGAACAAATTGTATATTCATATAAAAACAGCTAATTTTCATTGTTTCGCCAAAATATATATTATTTATATAAACAATTGGTTTGAAAAAGTAAATTAACTAGATTGCGAAAGGCTAAATTAATCGGAGGCATAGAATATGATCTTGATAATATGTTAACCTGACTCTATAAATGTGTGGAGCCATCACTTATTCTGAGCGCTAGGGTTGAAACAAACCTCACTTTTGTTATGCAATCAGCAAATGATTTAATAAATCAAATGATAGAAAAAATTATCGAATTATTTCGAATAAATTATTTATAAGACTTTTGGAATCCGTTCAGACATTAAGCCATAAATTAATGGCAAACAACAGTAGTCTCTGTTGTTCTCCAACTAAAACATTGATTACATTTTCATTTTGTTCTTCGCTTTAATCAGATTTTATCGAATTTAATGCTTATGTTATCCATTAATTTGATATATCTGTTGAACAACTGATTACATCTACCAAGTTATGTATCATCTTGTTAAAACATTTCCTCTGAGTCTATTTCATTAAATAAATTACAATATATTCCATAATAAGCGAGGCTTTTATCAGAGGAAATAAGAATATTAGTCTCACTTATATTCTGAATAAAAACGGATCAAATAATAAATTACTAATGCAAAAGAGGAAATTGTTCATGCTAAAGTAGAAGAGGGTGTTACCAAACAAGACATTGCCCTTGAATTGCTTAATCAATAATTTATGAATAAAATTTCGAAACCAAGATATTTCTTATTCATATATTCCTTGATTATTGAGCCAACAATTTATATGTCTGAGCAGAATATGTGAACAGAATGTTCCAAGATTATTCAATTCGCAATAATTGATTTCTTCAATTGCGTGTCTTTCCACTCAATTGAAGGAATGGAAAGGTTTTGCTCAGTTTCTGAGTTGAAGTTCACTTATGAAGAGCCCCCGAGAATGCAATTTCGGGAACTGCGGGGGTCTGTGAAAGTCATTAACGACTTAAGACAATAAACAGAAATCAATTCACTTGAGAAAAGTGAAGGACTCCTACGATAGGAGTGATTCGCAAATATCTTGACTCTCACTCTGACATCAAAAGTCAATCAATATTTTGATTAATTGAAACCAAACAAAGAGACCATCGCTTCTAAAAATACGATTTCACACAATTAGTGGCATTTATTCGTTGGTCACTACCGGTGAGAACGCAACTCATGGGAAACCGAGTGGGGGCTCAACAAAAAAAAGTTCATAACCTGAGGGCTTTCCTCAAAACTAAAAATCATTTTCTAAAACTCAAACTCATAGCCATTAAAGACTACCAAAGAATTTGATTCAAACATATTTCAAATATAAGTTTTATTAACGATTCGTCAAAAGTTAGAAAAAGGGAAAGACTAGTGTTTCGACTAATCCGTCACATAATTGAAAATAACTCTCTTTTAAAAAATAAATTAAAGTAAAGTTTAATTGGAGTCTAATTAAGAATTTAGTCGAAAGAGTGAACACCACTACTGATAGTGGAGACGACCTGATGTCTGATTGTCTTCATATGCTTTTTGTTTCGGTATTTCCGATATATTTTGATTGAAGCATAAAGAGGTAGAACAGCCACTCCCAGGACAAGAACAACAGCACCGGCACACACCGCCAGAGAGCCCAGAATTGGCACTAACATGACTTTGCTGGCGAAGACGGCCCCGCGAATCGTCTTTCGCTGAAGGGGTTGGTCTGCTTTGAAACGGTATTTACAGCCAAATATACTTAGTTTGGAGTAATGGTCGCCGAAGAACTTCAAACGCCTTAATTTGTCGCCACATTTGTAACAGAAGTCAGTCTTACATCGGGTGCAGTGCATGTGATCGCAACCACTCGTCCTCTGAATATAAATCTGTTCCCAATCAGAAACAAATGATTAGAATATATCAATCGATGGGAAAATAGTGTGGCCTTACCCCACAACGAGGACATTTCTGAGCGTTCACTTGTCCATGGTTCAATTCTTTGGCCCACGTCCTGAGCAGACGGTCGCCCTTTCGGTACTGTTTGCAGCTCAGGTCTAAACAAAGTATTCATTAGATTCTAATGATTGGAGAATCAAAACATAGATTATATCGCTTTGAACTTCACTAAAATCACTGAATAATATTCATAAGAAAGCTGTCTATCCTGTTATCACCTAGATCTATTGTGGGAGCATAGTTTAGCAAGATATTACACATTTTAAATTAGCAATCGATTAATTGGGTTAAACTAAAACTCAAATTATTGATGAAATATATAGAATAAGTGATGAAATCCATTATGAAATGAGTTATTTGTTTAATAAGTCGTTTCCTCTAATTTAATGTCAATATTAAGAAATTTTTATTCAATCGATGGCATAATTACTGGTAATGGACTTCGTTTTGATCAGTGGTTAAGTTCCAGCGATTTGTTACAAAATATTTTAGAAGACATACCTGAGTGCCACGGACTGTGACATCTGAAGCACCAGAAGAACTGACATTCCGTGCACTGGAGTCTATATAATAGAAGTTAATTGGATTTAGTAATCAATTAATCGATACTGAAATTGGATGCAATCAAATCAAACAAACGCTTCAATACTTGATATACGAGCGAAACAATAATTGCTTTAATAGATTATATCTAAAATATGGACTACAATATGAAGTGAGGAAACTCTCCTCGCATTTCGAGTCAAAACAATCCCTGATTTGTTACACAAACAGTATATGAATGGAAACATTTGAGAGGAAATTGTCTTTTCTCTAAATAATTCTTATCTATGAAAACAATCGCTGAAAAGCGATATATATTCAGTGATTTAGTGCCAAAAATACTACTTAATTATGATTCAAATGATACCTTTCTCTATATTTAAGGTATTTTACCTAAAATCTAACCTTGCAAAAAACACTGTCGGGCGTAAATTTGTACATTTGTACCCTAATAAAATAATTTGAACTTTACCAAGAATATTTATGTGAGAGAACATCTATGCAAACATTTCAAAATGACGTGCATATCTAAGCAACTGATCTAGTTAAATTAGAAGCTAATTATCTGTGCAATAAAACTAATTAAATATCGAATTTTTTGTTTTTCCATTAATTTAGTGGTCATTTGTTAAAATTGCAGGAATCAAAAGCTCAGAATAGGAGAGAACATTGTGTGGCGAAGGCCTCCAATTGCGACTATTTTACGTCAATACAAATAAATCGAAAATTGAATTCATTTTCTGCAGCAAAAAAAAGTCCTCTAAAAGGGATATAAAGTTCCGAATCATTGCTTTTTTGGCTGCTTTTCATAGATATTTGTTTCACGTTCGGGAAGACCTTCAAAATGGTTATTACGTTCTTATGAAGTACTGACAGACGTTATTCCTATTAATTCAGAATTAATTACAATCACTGGAAAGAGTGGTTTTAATATTTAGAAAGTTGTTATTCAGAGTCGAGTGGAGTGGTATGGAGTGAGTGTTGCCCTAACAGTAATCTTTCCTTAAGTTTAGAAATTCATATCTAATCTATTGATCCCTTTTTATGACCCATTTGTGTCTTACAGTCGACTCCCATTTTTAGTAGCGGTGCCAGTATTCAAATTGAACCTGCTCAATCTCTTGTCTGGATCACAGCCACCCTTTCCAAAGATAGAGAATCTATAGATAGGGCATCACTTCTGACAATTAAATTGATCCGAACAATAGTTATCGATCAGAAACAGGTTTTCGTGTCGTAAATAACCTAATTTGGCTAAAATCAAGTTCTCTCAAAGCGAGGGCCGACTGTATGACTACCTGTCCTTCAATTCTCCAATAATTTCTAATATAATTCTGAGTAAACAATTCAAAGCTAACGTTTGCTTTAATTATTGATAACCGCTTTCAATGGAAGTCTACTCTTGCAACAAAACAAACACAATTGTCGAGAGAACATCCTTTCATAATATTGTTTGCATAACCACCTAGTTCAATTTTATACAGCTTTCGTCGTAAACGATAAATGAGCAAGGATGGAATGCGCGACATAATAGGAAAGGGATGTTACAGAGGAAAGAAGGTTTTTGACATTAGATAAGAGGAAAAAAACGAGCTTGGCTTTTTTAAGAGCCAATCCCAATCCACGTTCTTCACTGAAATGATTGACCTCTTGGAAAGTATTGAGGGGAAGGTATTGGTGGGGCAGACAGTGATTGAGAGTTGAATTTTCTTTTTCAATGCAAACATAATTCTCACAAAGAGAGGGAAGATATCGAAATGGAAGCGATTCAATGACTGACTCATTCTGTCCCATAGCACAGTCCTATTGCACAGTCCCTACCTGTAAATCGATGAGTCCTTGGCTTTGTTTCCGAATAACTTAATTAAACCTTCGGGAAGAGTATAAAAATAGTTGCATTGGGGACAAGGCTTCGTGTGCTCAGATTCGGAGCTACTGATCAGTAATAGCCTGTGATAGACATCTTTCATTTGAGGACTGAGTCGGGCCGAGATCTCATCCCTGTGCACAAAACACTGACACAAAGGGTTAATACACTCAATGGTTACGGTTCCCAATTCTATCCGAGAATTGTAGTACTGTTGGAGACAAGGAATACAGACACAGAAGTGACAACAGTGCCGTTTGTTGAGCCACTCCACAGACAGGCAGACCCCACACTCCTGGTAGACCCAGGGGCCCACAGGGAAGTCCCCTTCGGTGGGGGCCAAACGCTTCTCATGAATATCAGACACACTTTTGACTTCGTTATCATTGATGTCTGGCTTTGGAGAGGAGAGGATCTCATAAGACTCGTCAGTCTCTTCGAGAATGGTGTCGGGTGTCCACAGGTGGGGCGGATCGCCCAATGCGGGGAACAACGCTCTTCTCTGTGACTTTAACTTATCAAATGAGTCGCTGTAACTGAAATCAATGGACACCTCTTCGGAAACAATAGTGGGACCACTCATTTGTAGGCAAACTCTGTTCGCAATCAATTGGAAGTTCTTCAGAGGGCTGACTAAAAGTCTTAATTATCAGAGCATTTGTCTGTTAAACAAACAGCTGATCAGTTATCACACTTTGAGGATATGGTCGCCAATACTCCAATCAAAGAGACCGCAGATATGATGGCACCCGATATGAGATAAATGCAAACTCGAGTTAACTTTAAGTACAGCTCTGAGTCTATCCGAGCAAACTTTGAAAGACGCAAAAGAGAAAAAAAACAAAAGAAATCACAAAAATAGAGACAAAAGTAAATCACTTTCACTGAAATCACAAATTGAGTGCTTATTATAAAAACGTATAAATAATAATAAAATGGGTTTAAAAATAAATTAAAAGCGAAACTCGTCTGAAGTCATATAAATCGTTGATTTGTTTGCAGTTTTAATAATTGATTAAACTTTGATTGGATTTAGAAAACAAAATGTTTTTTGAAGCGATTCCTAATGTTTTGGAAGCATTTGAATACACGAACCGCTGATAACCCAAACAGACTGACAGAGACTCAGTTTTCCTCAAACAGTGAGTCGAGTATTGTTTTGCGCACTCATTGGCCGCATATCTGACTGAAGCGACACTCAGTCACTGTTTTCACTCCAGAACTCAATCTGAGGCCAAAACTCACTTTCATTGCAAACGATTTTTTATTTATCCATTTCTAAGGACAAGGATTTTAAGTTATATAACAAACTGCGGTACAACTCATTGGCCACCAATTGGTTTACTCTTAAATTCAAAATTTATATAATATTTTTTGTTTTTCGCATTATTCGGGTTAAGAATATTTGCTTCAAGGTTCTCCCACAAGGACCTAGCTACATTTCATAAACAAGATGCATAATTAATGCAAATTTATTAATTAACTCATAAAAGTGTAAATTTTTTGCATTTTAATGGAAACTTCCTTTTTCCCCAACACAGGCTTAGATGTTATCCTGGTCATTAGCGGAATTTTATGCGGAAAATTCCAAATTATTCCGGATTAGTATTCATAGTATTTACAGCCATTTGTTCACAAAAATAGCACTGAATTTGAGAGAAAACCCCAATTAAATGAACAGAAAGTAATTTAACTGAATTGGAGATAATTATTAACCAAATGACATGATATTGAAATCAATGACCAGGAGGTGATTGAAAGTTATCCTCGAATAAAGTTTGGGACTCAAGTCAAACGTCATTATTGATGAACGGATTGATGACAACAAAATCGGATACAATTTTCTGCGTATTTGTTGTAAAATAGTATTGACTTTTGAACAGAGAAGAGGTGTAAACAACAGAAACAGTAGACGAGTGTCACAAACATCACAATAATTATTGTTTTCATTTGATTGACAACACATTTGCCATCAATGGACTAATTGGGGACAATCGACAACTCAGCCGTAATGTGCGAACCGGACTACGACCAGTGCGCTGAAGACCATCAGAGCCTACTTGTGGTCGTCAAACAAATCGGTTTGTATTTAAACACCCGATCCGTTGGACTTCGGGACTAATTGGTTGTGATATCTGTTTAGGTCCGCAAATAAGTCAGAAGTTATTCAACAGAATATACGACGGAATCAGCAAATTATGTGAGATCTGTGTCACCGACGCTCAGGGAATGGGTTTTGAGCGCAAAGTTCGGGTCAGGTATAAGCGGTCGTACACTATAGACAACAACGATTGGGGGGACTTCCAGTCCCACAGAAAGGTCTTGGGATTGATTACTGTCGCCTACTTTGAGAAGACCAACGAAATCGAGTCAATCCATGAAATGCATAACACTTTGAGAGACACTTTTGCCAACACTTTATACGACTCGCGATGTTTTCTGGTGAACAGCACTTCCGACAGAAACCATCTGAGAGAAGACAATCAACACAATCATAATGACACTCATAATGAGGACAAAGACTCTGCCATAGACTCGGAATCAATTAAACTGGAATTAGTTGACAGCATTAGCCATAATACAGACCCGATTCCGTTTTTGGACGAAACGGATGACTCGACGCGAATGCGAACTCTGTCCAAGTCTTTCACCAGTGCTGGCGATGACATCATAGAGGGCTTCGACTTAACAGAACGGATGCCTTCCTGTGCTGACGAACCAATTCTCAGTGATAATCATCTGTTGATAACTCACGTCAACATCGACTCATCGGAATCTAGTCCCGAAAGTCCCGAATGTTTTGATGAGACAAATGCTCAAAACGGTGTCTTCGATGACACACCTTTGGAAGCCATGGATTCACTCGATTCCAGTCCTATCAAAGCTGTCAATAATGACAATAATCTAAGCAATAGTTTTAAGGAAAACCATTCGGACAGTGATAACAATGTGGAGACATCGGCGCCCGTCCCCTCCAAACCCCAATTCACGGAATATATTCGTTATGAGAACGACGAGGAATGTTGTGATCGCATTGAAAACAATGTCAAAGAATTCATTTCTTCGTTGTTTTGGGTCTTAGAGTCCAAACGATTGGACCGAACGCATGAGAAACAGGATAGGGTTCCTCTTCTGATCGCACCGTTCGAAAAGAAAGATCTGATCGGTTTGGACACAGATTCGCGAACATTCCGTAAGAAGTGTTTGGGAAGAATGCGTAAACATATCGCAGATCTCTCCCTTTTGGCCGGCCTTCCCAGTGAAGCGCTCACCCACTACTGTGCAGCCATTGATCAACTGAGAGGAGTGAGTGATTGGCTGTGGTTGGCCGCCGCACTCGAGGGACAGTGTGTCGCCTCTCTGGCTCTTCTCTACCCGAACAAAGGCCGTCACTCATCACAATTCCAACGCAACGCTTCCCTCCCTTTGTCAAAGATTTCGAAGAATGGAAAGCATAAGCCATTGTCTCACAGTATGTCTCTTAAAGACACAAAAAGTCTTCCCAATGGTTTAGATCCGGTTCTGAGCAAAACATTGGGTAAAAACATTCTGAACCAAAACGAAATTTACGACAAATACAAAGAGGCCGCCTGTCAGTACGCTAAGGTAGGCCCCCTTTGCTCAACACCTGTCCCCCACTCACTATTTATATTTTATTTCAGTACCGAAACGCAGCTATACTTGAATTTGAGTGTAGTTTCAAAGCCGCCCGAGTGCTCACTGACCTCGAAAAGTATTTGTGGGCCTCAGAGTTCATACAAAACGCTGTCTTCATATCATTCAATCAGACAAATGAAGAACAGGTCTGATCTTTGCCTCCATTTGTTTGTTTGGTTTCTAAACTAAAATTTGTTTAACAGATCGAGAGGTTATCCAAAATCGCGGAACTGTACGCCAACATTGGGTTCTCCAGAAAGGCTGCGTTTTATCGTCGTTTCGCTGCTCTCAAAGCGGTGTCTCTTCACCTCCAGAACCCTAATTGGGAGAAATGTTATTATCTTCTGTTGCCTTCCCTCGAAGGTTATGGTCTGACATTAGATCCAATTGAATATCAGCGTAGAATAGACTCGAATTGTATCGGTTGGCCCGGAATTCATATGCAATTACTTCAAGAACTGGTGACCACTGCTATCAAAATGAATTGCGAGCCCTTAGCTGTCCGTCACTTAAGTTTTTTACTCCACTCTCTCTTTGAATACCTGAGTCCTCAACAAAGACAAGAGTTTGCAGTAAAACTGTTTTCATTGTCTTCCCGATGCGGCGAAGGCTCTCCCGTTCCTCTGAAACTACAAAACGGAACGGTTATACCTTCGGTTAATTTGAGTAAATTTCCGACAGTTGTCTCCTTCAAGATCCAGAACTTAGCGCCACATTTGAGGCCAATTAAACTGAAATCTAAACTCAAACCGATTACAACATCGAACCCGCCCTCGCCTTTCATATTCACACCACTTATACTCAACAGAAGTGCTGTGACTGCACCCCGGAGGCTGTCCACTGCTTCCACTTCTCTAGACTTCAAGTGGGCGGAGGGGGAGATCGCAAGCGTTAACCTAATTTTGGACAACTATTTGCCGATTGAGTTGAATATAAGTCACATGTCTTTAATGACCGACGGATTGGCGTTCGAGAGATATCCCACATCTCTGGCAATGGATCCCCAATCCATCAATACTAGTGTTACTCTGACCGGTATTCCCCGCGCCAGTGGAAAGCTTGATATCCTGGGCTACACCACACATACACTCGGAGTGAAAAGTGACTGCAGATTAAGGGAATTACCGAACACTAGAAAACTGAAACTTCCAAAGAGTTATAACGTAGAAGTGATACCATATCTGCCTTTAGTCGGCATTTCCTGTTCTCTGCCCAAAGCCAACCAATTCTCGAGTTTGTTGGCCAACGACAGCACACATATCGCATACAGTGCTCTCATTAGTTTATTCGCGGGAGAGACCCGAAACTGTGAGATAACCCTTTCCAACAATAGTACAAACAGTGAACTCATAGAACTGATAAATGTTAGGGTTATCTCAAAATTGCCAAAAGAGACCGAAAAATCATTATTCGAATGGAGAGAAGAGTCAATTAATAAGGAACTACCCCTCGCTTGCGGCTCATCCCTCACTTTTGATTTAACGATTAACGCGGTCGGCGACTATATTGTCGATTCCGGTCAGAAGCGAAGTCACGCCACCACTAATACAAAGTCTGCGACAACGAGTCGGACCCAAACTCCGTACACATCTCACCAGAACTCTCCCTCTCATTCGGGAGGCATCAGCGCTACCAAAAAGGCCCAACTCTTGGGGTCAACCACTTTAGCTAATTTCATATCAGAATTACAGACCAGTAATAAATCAAAACAAATGAGTGATAAAAGAAGAATAAGTGAAACCTTTGAACCCAACCCTTCGAAGGTATGTCCAAAACTGTTTAAATTCGAATCTAATTAACCGAAACTTATTCACAGATTGTGGAGACTATCCTTCAATTTGAATACAGTGGAGGTCCAGGTCTTGCGTCCGGTTATTGCAGACAAAGTTCATTAGCGATTACTCTGGAGATCCAGCCCTCGCTTCTCATTACTCATTGGGATGTATTGCCGGCAGATCTGTAAGTCTTTTATTAAATTGAATTCAAACAAACTTTTAACTCAATTATCAATTCAACGAAAGGCCGACCAATTGTTTCCTTGTTTTGGATGCAATGAATGCCACCAATCAGGAGATGGAACTCCACTATTCCACTAATAAAGAGATTCTTATAGAGGCAAAAGAGACCTGTCGTATACCTGTGCCCATAGAACGGTGTCCGTTAGTAGACGACGACTGTGAAGAGTCAGAGGAGGCGTCCCTTTTGTCTCGTTGCAGAACACACCTCATTAATCAAGTGAACCTCAATTGGATGCTCCCCTCCTCAGGCATTAAAGGCATCGCTTCCTTTTCAAACGTCCCCTTTGCGGGAGAAATGCTGAACGCAATCCTTCTGTCGCCCATTCAGTGGGGTTTGTATTCAGGCCTTTCCTCAAAAGCCAATGACTTGAATATGATTTTGTATTTCAGAAGTGACTCTAAACGAGCAGAACCTGAGAACTGGCAATGAGTTCAGTTTCAAAGCCGGAGAATATATTTCTCTAAACATATCTCTCTATAACTGTTCGGGAAATCCATTAAAGTCTTTAGAATTGGCGCTCCATTACTATCAGGACTACCAGAACTCAAACAGGATCGGAAAGGAACGGAACTATCGCTTAGAGATGAAGAAAGCGTTGACGGGTTTTGATAGAGTCCTCATTCCAGAGGTAATTGACTTCATATTTGTCTGATTTGAAGAAAACTAACTTTTGAACCGAACCGCAGATCGACTCGAAGAAGAGGTATGTCCACGAATGCGGTCTCACATTCTTCTACACCGGAATCTATAAACTGGACATCGAATGCAATACCAAAAGCTGTGAACAAATGGATAAACAGAAAGTGTCGACAAATAATGAGTTAATGCAAAACAAATCAAAGCCACCGTCGACTCAGTCGTGGAAGTGTTCGCCTTCTGTAGTGATTAGCATTGAATGAGTTGACTGTAAATCAATTTAAATATATATAAGAATTTAAATACTATTTATTTATTCAACGAATTATTCGCCGTTTTATTCGTTATTTTATTTTATTTTCCAATTTTGACTCAAATCTGTTCTCTTCTGTTGAGAAAACTGTTTCTGTAATTAATGTACGAAAAGACAAAGACATCGAAACTGATTGTTCTCTTGAATTATCTCAAGATTTTGAAGTAATTGTATTGAATTGAATTGATTTAAATCATTAATAGAAATAAATATTTAGTTAAAAAAAAGTTGTTTTAACCCATGTTTTACTCATTTGCAGGAATTCTGACTGAAATTTGATTATAACTCAGAATTTGATTCAATCTATTGTTTGAAACAAAAGTTTTTGTTTTAATTTCTTTTATTTTTATCAAATAATAGATTGAATTTCTCCTCGAGTTTCGCGTTTTGGGGTAAAAACAGTTAGAAATAAGAGGAGAGAATTTGACTCCAGTCCAGAGTTCAAAGTGTTTTATCGGCAAATCAATAGCAAAGGAGAGGAAAGGCATATAAAAAAGGTTTTTGGTATGAAATCCGCTGATAACAGATGTTTGGCATTCAATCAATTGTGTGACGAAACTAATGATTAAGTTTAGGGAAAGTTTTTGGCGCTCTTTTGAATCAAATAGTTTTCTGTTTTTTGTTTGCCTTTCTTTTCACATCTGATCTCTTAATCCAATTACTATTGTCTTTTGTGGACAACACTGAAGACTAAGACAATAGAAAACTGACGAAACATTTTTTCGGAGTCAAACAAAAGACATTTAATAGGATTTTAAACAATGGATTCGTTGTCTAAACAAAGTATCGAATCAATTGTCACAACAAATGGCAGTAAAGACAATGGTATTCAAGACTCCGACAAATCACACGATGAATATCAATACCTGAATCTCATCCAAAATATCATCGGTAATGGACACCAGAAGTCCGATAGGACGGGCACCGGAACCGTTTCGGTGTTCGGCACACAATCCCGGTATTCCCTAAGGAATGGTAAGCCATTTGACTCTTTGTCACTTTGAAAAGTAAACTAATCAGAAATAAAACAATTCAAATGATTAAACACTGGCACTGGCAGGTAGTTCCTCCCCGGCAGGGGTCAGTAGAGGGCTTTTCCCAAAATTTTGCATCAAACTAGGGGCTCAGGTAGGGGTAGGCCCCCCAGGGTCTGGGGCTTAGACCCTCATTTCAACCGAACACCGCTTTTCATCTTAAATTCGGTTTAAATTATCCTTAATTTTGTTTAAATTCAGTTTCAGAAAATGGGGGAAAAATAAGTTGGTCGGGGGTTTAGTCCGGGGGTCTGACCCCTTATGTCTGACCCCTTATGTCTGACTCCTAATGTCTGCATTAAATGTTCAATAATTGACATAAATTGAGTTTTTTAACGAACTTTTAAAACTTGTTTATTGAAGGAGTGATTCCTCTGTTGACCACAAAACGTGTCTTTTGGAGAGGAGTTCTCGAAGAACTTCTTTGGTTCATAAGAGGCAGTACTGACGCCAAAGAGTTGTCCAAAGTTGGGGTAAATATCTGGGACGCGAATGGTTCTAGGTCCTTTCTCGACAGTCTTGGCTTCACTGACCGCGAAGAGGGAGATCTCGGACCTGTTTATGGCTTTCAGTGGCGACACTTTGGGGCCAAATATGTGGATAAAGACACCGATTATAGGAATAATGGTGTGGATCAGCTCAAGAATGTGATTAACACAATCAGAACAAATCCAGACGACAGACGAATGATAATCTGTTCCTGGAATCCAATCGGTATGTCGTCAGCTGTGGTCCAAAAGAGTTAATCTGTGTTTTGATTCAGACATTCCTGGGATGGCATTACCCCCCTGTCATTGTTTGGTTCAGTTCTATGTCTGCAATGAAGAGCTCTCGTGTCAGCTCTACCAGAGATCCGGAGATGTGGTCAGTAGTGGTGTTCACTCCTTTCAATACAAATGTCTTAGTTTTAAATTGTTTTGTTGAGGGACTGGGAGTTCCGTTCAATATCGCCAGTTATTCCCTATTGACTCATATGATGGCTCACATAACTGGCCTCAAGTGCGGGGACTTCATCCACACCATAGGCGACGCACATATCTATTCGGATCACATCCAACCCCTCAAAGAACAGGTATTTTATCATTTGTTAAACTTTTCACAACTTTTAGTCATCGATTTTTGATCAGTTGAAGCGCACTCCCCGTCCGTTCCCCCAATTAATGATCAGAAGAGATGTCAAAGATATAGATGACTTCAAAAGCGAAGACTTTGAGCTCATCGGTTATAACCCGTATCCCAAGATATCGATGAAAATGTCGGTTTAGATAATCAATACTTCCATCAGTTCTGGAGTTTGGGACCAATTTTTAAACTTATTTTTTTATTTTTTATTTTACGAACAATTTTTTTATTCAAAATGAATTTTTCAAACGATTTTCGGAATAAATTCAACCAATTTCTCAATAATTGATTTATTTTTATAGAAATGGTATTCACTTAATGACTACACTTTCGCTTATTATCTAAACTTTTGTTTCTTTTCACTTATTTTTCGATAGAATAACAGAAAAGTAGAGAAAATTAGTGAAAATTATTTTTAAGGTTCAGAACAGAAGCAAACAAAAGAAGATAATAACGAAGACATAAGACATAAATAGCGGACCAGAAAGAGCTCCAAATAAGTTAACTCTAGTCTTGGGAAACAAACCAACCATTAGTTGTCTTCATTCTAATGAAATTATATTTTTCTTTCTCTTCGTCTGAATCTCTGATTTATATATCAATGAAACAAATAATTCACTCTTTTTTGGCTGAAAAAGACGGCGTCCATACTATTGATGATTATGTTCTTGCAATTACTACAAACAAACTCAATTTTAAATACCTTCCTTATAAATAGGGTTAAATAGTTCCCCTTTCGGTCCATTTCTCGACCATTGGCTAAATTAGTGCTCGAATTCAGTCTAGGAATAAGTTTTTGTGAAGTCTTCAAACAGAAAAACAAAATATTTTATAGATATTCCTAATTCTTATCCCTTTCCTTATTGTCTTTCCTGTGATGAAATCTCAATGCAGTGAATATGGAAATGGATTTAAACGAAAATCAGTTATCATTTATAACTCAATAATAAACGAATCGATGAGTTCTGAGAAAATTGATTTCATTTTTGATTTAAAGTGATTTTCTCTGAAACTGTATTTCTTTTATCATTTTTCATAAGAATAATTATGCGGTGTTTTGTTGGTCTGTCGGATCATTAGTCACCGATTGGATGACATATCAAAATCTGAAGCCAAAGCCATCCCTCTATTGACCAAAAGTATGATTTTCTGGGAATAATCTATTGATAACTATCTATAAAATTGGGCTTCGATTAGATTTTTGAAGAAAACTGTTAAAGGATTCTCACTTTTATTCTTTATTCCTGTAATCAATAGTTGGGATCGGGATCTATAGCTCCGTCTCCTTCACACTATATATTATTTAATACTTTTTCTCAGATTACAGACTATTTATTCAATACTTCAATAGATATTTCGTGGAATTGTCTCCGAAGTGGAGACCTATTGAGGAATGTGCTGATAGTTAACCACTTTAATGACAGACCCGATCTGTTTATATAGCTCTCGACAAATGCCATTTCGATCTACAAAATGGTTTATCGGAAGAAAATTCATACTTTCAGTCAATTCTTGTGTAAAATCCATAAAAAGCAGAGAAATAGAGGACACAATTCATGACATTATCTCAATTTCTTTTGAAGAACTCTTAGATTTGGTGCCGATTTGTGAGAAATGATTTCAAAAACTAAACAACAATATTATGTTTTGTCTGTTTATTATGTGATCTCATATTTAAGTCAAAGATAATAAGCTGTGACTTAACGGATGACAAATGATTTGTCGTTTCTTTCTTTCATTTGTACTCTTATTTCGTCGAATCGAAGATAATCTGATTCCCTATTTGTCTCCATATCTGAAGTCTAAGTCGTTTTCATCCCTCACTTATCGAGAACTGGAAAACAATTATTATTTTATGATTTCTGAAGTGTTTGACGTCTGAGTTCTGTTCTCTTAATAAATGGCTAAACAATTATTTTTGGCTCAGAATGTGTTCATTCAGTTCTTCTTGTATTGAAATCACATTAATTGTGGTTTTTTGTTGTTGTAATCATTGATTGATTCAATGATAAAATTCAATTCAATTGACCTAAAAAACAGATTTCCTGGAGTGTGAGTTCAGAAAATCCAGTCGACTGACCACTAATTATGTCCAATGAATCAAAGAAATCGTATTCGGAAGTCAAGTCTTAGATTTGTCTTCGATTCTTAATATCTTAAGCTCTTAGTCGCCATTTTCTCATTACTGGTCACAGAATAAAACATATATCAATTGGATTGGCTCTGGGTTTAGATAATTTGAGAACAGAATACAATTTCCATTTATTTCCACTTATTTTGAAAAATTATTTTAATATCATTTGAATAACAGTATTCTTGTTGGGAAGCGTTTCCTCGGATCAAATTCAATAAAGGCTTTAGTGATTCCCAAAATGAGCTGCAAATTGAACAGAATTTGATTCACAGAAACTATTCTTATTTTCAAATGAAGTCTTATCTAAAAAGACGTGAATTCCCAAAAAGTTGGCTCAAAATCCAGTTTCAGACAATGAATACTCAAATTCTTGAGACAGAAAAAGAAGAATTTGATTCAAAACAAACTTGAATTCTGTGAAAGAATGTCAGACAAGGAAAGGAAGGCCTAATCTTATACTCAGTTCTCATCCCATTCTTTCGGCTGATTTATTGCCCCAAAAAGTGTAAGTTTTTATGTTTTGGTCTCTTGTGATGTGAAAAACTCTTATGACTCGCAATTCAGTCAACTCTTGTGTAAACTCAGGGCTTATGTTATATCGTTAGCAACATATACCTCATCGCTCATCCCTGGGTCTAAATGTGTGCTCGTTTTCCTTAAATTATTGCTCAGAGTCACACTTTTCACGCCTTAACTAATGTTTTGAAATTCTTTAAAAAGTTATCCATTTTTACAAATCCCGAGAGAAATAAATCCTAAATATTTTGTTTAATCAAATTTGTGGATAATTTTTCACAATTTGTGAAATACATTAAATCAAATATCAATTGATTTTCGAGGAAATTGAACTTTTAATAGAACTTGTGATGAATGGTTTGGGTAACAAATGACCTGAAAGTTAACAAACGACTACTCCTATGGCAACTCATCCGACAATTTGCCTGAATTTGAAGACAAACTTAATTCGAAAATTGAGTCAACATTTCGATAGTCTGTTTGCATTACTTTTCTCCGATAGTCAGCTATTTTGTGCCGATATTTTGTTTCAATCAATTGGCGGAAGAAATTCCTCGAAATTAGAGCCAATCGATTGGATTTTTATTCAAATTCTTGTTAAGAATATTTTGCAAAACGAGATAACTTTGACCATTGAATAAGAAATTAAAACGAGTTTTACATTTAAAGTGAATTTTTATCGATTTTTGTTGAAATAAAAATCCATTTAATCTAATTTATCAGTTCATAAGAGAGTCATTATTCAAATGGGCATTTCACCAAGAGTAATCTACTCAATATATTGACGCAGAATAAAATGAATGGCTTTTAAATTCTAAATAATATATATTACCTTTCATTTCAGTTTTAAATGAAATCTCGGTTTTTGTATATTTAATGGATTTTTCTTATATTTGGATCGAAAAGAAAATATATTTGAATTAATATTTAAACCTCTGATCAAAGCTTAAATATAAGCTATCTATCAGAACCAAGATCAATAATTGCATAAATCACATGAATAGTCAGACCAAAATAGATGAAACTCTTTAATTTTATCAAGGCCATTTGAGAAAAGTTTGCATCCAATTTTCTCAAATAAAAGATATAAAATGTCCCTGAGCATTCTAGAACGTTCGACACATTCAATTTCATAGGTATTTGAATTTTGAAAACTGAGTCCTATATCTGGGATCGGAATAAAAATTATTTGAACCGCTTTTTTCTCCATTCCTTTTATCGTTTCCTTCAATTAAATTATCTTTCAATAAGTTTCGGAAAAAACTAAATTCAATTTATCTTATGTTTGAAAATAGTGTTCATTTTTGATAAGAGTTAGTTCCGAAACATTGAATTCTATTAATATAAAGCGAATGATAATTGGATTTCAAATAATTTCAAAATCAATTTCGTTATTCTCTCCAAAAATCCCAAAGAATTTTCATTTGAATCCTTCGAAAACCTTTCAAAGCCTTTCGTCAAATGATATCAAAATTTATTTTTCTTTTCACCAATGTATGTGATGTTCCTCTTTGTTAATTAGGACATCAAATCAGTCTTTTATTCGTATAAATGAATACATAATTTGAATCCTCCATAAATAGCTGCGAATCATAATAAACACGATTACTATTTTTGATCCCTTTCTTCGATCAAAATTATTATAAACTTCTGACACGTTTATAATGTATTGAAATTTAGTGAAAAACTATTATTCTGTTGAGTGATAGATAATATTTGATATCATTTGCACAGAATAACGTTCATCCGTTCCACAAATGCTATAATAATAATAAAAGAATATTTAAATTGATGTCTGCAATAGGTTTTGCATGAAATGTATGACATTTGAAATTTGAAAATCCATTTGATATTCGATTGAAATAAAAATTTAGAAAAAATAAAATACTTTTTTATATTAACTGAAATTATATTTTTTGTGATTCAATGTTTTGAGAGCAGTAATGCGATGAAGGGAGGGGTAGGGGAGGGGTATAATTCATTGAGTAACCATGGGTTTTTTTTGCTGGATAAGAACCCCTGTAGAATTTTCTCCTTTTTTGTTCTGTTCCTACCACTCCCCTGGAGCTGGAATTTTTAAATTCCTTTACGTATATCGATAATGGGTTTTAAAAAATTCTGCCCGTGACCCAGGCACAAATTTTGTCGGACTCCCACTTGAATTGAGCCCTCTATCCATCACTGGTTTGAAACAACAAATAAATAGTAAAATGTAATGAAATTTTTCAAATTCTAATCCGATTACAAAATCAATGGTTTTCTAACGTAATTCAACATTTTTTGCAAGAATATCGTCGTAAGAAAAATATGATATTATTAATATGCCTTCTTTCCAAATCATCAATCCTATGAGAGCCAACACTCGAGGGATTTAGCTAGGTAGGATCAGCTTCCCAAACAAATTGGCTTAATATGTAGGATAAATTGGAAAAAAGTAAATGCGCTAGGGAAAAAATAAATCGATTTGAATCATATATTAGCTGTGAGTAGTAATTTCTGTTTATGATATGGAGTCCGCCCTTAATATTATGGTAGGAATAAAGTTATGACCTCTTTGGCCATCAGTCGAATAGATGTCCGCAAACAGAGAATTGAACCAAAAATTGTTTGAATGCTTTGAAGCGAACCATTTGTTGTGTAAAGTGATC
Source organism: Punctoribates punctum (assembly GCA_034698165.1). NCBI lineage: Eukaryota > Metazoa > Arthropoda > Arachnida > Sarcoptiformes > Punctoribatidae > Punctoribates > Punctoribates punctum. Next base: position 22,003 of record JAQGBD010000027.1, read on the forward strand.
CCTGTTTTCAGTTATTGTTTGACATAAATGGAAACACTATTCAAGTCAGGGCTCAGTTCTATTCTGTTTTTGTGTCCACCTTTTTATTGATAACATGTGATGAGTCGTCGGTTACTACGGATGCCTCCAAAAGATGGATTGTCCGCCGATTGTCCGATACGTCAGATCACAAATTAATAAAACACAATAAGATATGAAAATGTTTGGCTCAGACTCATTATGTTGGGCTCAGACATCATACCATTGTATGATTGGTGGCCATCGCATACATTCCTTTCATTACATAAGCCATCAATAGTTGGCTCTATTATGAACTCGAGGACAAAGCCTATCGCTCTTTCTCAACGGAACCTACCCTTCCCTTCCCTTCTATTCATATATTATAACTGTTTTTCGCTTAATTAATGAAAATGTTTTTCCAATTTTTTCAACGTTTTGTTCTTTAGTTCTCTTATCTCTAATTTTCTTCGAAAGAAATGTTTGTTTGCATTTAATTGATGTCAAGTTGCCAAACGAGTTGACTACCAGTCAAACACAATAGCGGGTCGGGCGGTGGGGCGGGGCTCAGACTCTAACTACAATCAAGATCTTTATTAAGTTATGAGATCGAGACTGTAGTTTGAATGTCAGCCCTGGAATGTCTGTTGCTCTACAACTACACCAATCTATTAATCAGAAACAGTTCTAACTGTGCACTCAGTGATGGTCAGAGCCATACATCTCAAGGGATAATATGATTTATTTGCGGCCAAAAGCTTCTCAAATCTGTAGAATGTTGTCTCACTTAAAACGAGGTTAGCTTTTAGACTGTTTTCAGCGGTTTTAAGATAAGGCTCTCCAACTTATGGACAATATTCAGTTTTCTCTGGATAATTCCCGGCTCACCCTTGCCAGACATGGCTGGCATATGCTTTAACTGATGGCCACTGAGTCTTATGCAGAAGTAGTCGGAGAGTGAGTTAAGTAAAAAATTCTACTTTTAATAAACAGAATCAGATCTGAAATCCAATTATTTGTCGCTGACGTCAATAATAAACAAAATGCTGAATAAATGTCTCCGATTGTGATATTAAACGCAAATACCAGTTACTGGAGATCGCAATCATTTTTCCCGGGGATTAGATTTGATAAGTGGTCAGCACTTGGAGCACAGGAATAATATAAGAAGTTTTATGTCGATTCAGTATTTTTAAAAAACATTTCTATTCATATACCGTAAAAATGCATTGAATTATACGATGATATGGAGTATTGTGTATCCTATTTATGATTATATTCATTATAAAAATAAGTCACATATTCTTTGCATTCATGAGTTTAATAGCATTTTCTGGAAGTGCTGTAAATATGAGTAAACTCTTTGCTGATGGCATCAAATGATCTAAAATTTCAGCACAACTTTAGAGGAATTTATCTGAATTTTATTCGACACCAAAATTATTACTTATATTCATTTGAAATCAAAATTCTGGCCAAAAATGAGTACCCGAGAGGTGATCAAAATTTATTTCCTGGAATAGATTAGTCTGTTTCTGATTGATGGCCCAATAAATGCAGGAAATAATTTGAATTTAATAAATAATCATGCTCGTTTCCTATCCAAATGGATTGGAAACCCTTAACATTTGCTGCAAAATTAGAAATATTATGCAATTAATTAAAAATTACTGTATTTTTAGCTGAATTCTGGAGAATATGTTATAAATATCAGACATAATTCATATTCTATTCATTAAATCCGACTATTCTTTAACATAATGGCATAGAATATAAGACTTAATTAAATTATATTTTTGAAAAACTTTAATAATTGTGATAACAAAACATCATTAATCATATAATGTATTAATGAAAGTAAATTATACAAATGTATAGACTGTATAATAAATTCTCTGATATTTTATTATGAATTATAACTATAAAAAAAGTTATAATAAATATATTCTTCTTTTGTTGGCATAAATATCTCACATTTAGATACTTTCAAAACTGCTTTTCAATGCAAAAACAAGAATATTCTGTATATTCTGTGCTCTCTATGTGTTTTATATGCGACTTATAGCACAGTAGTCGAGAAAATGTCTATAAATAAATGTGCCCTAAATTCACTGTTTGGAGTTAAATTTACTCGTTTCTATTTTTAGCCTCAGCTCAGGCTAAATAAGGCTGAGACCAAAAGTGAGGACAAGTCTGGGGGAGTGCTCTGCATAATAGTTATGAGAGAATCAGTCATATAATGTCGTATCAAATATACCGAATGTGCAAACATTTCCCGTATTGTCTGCTCTTTTGTCCAAACAGTAACTGTTGTTATCAACGATAATAATTGGGACAAAACTCATCTTGCAACAAATTGGAGCTCAAAAATAAACAGAAAACCGTTTGAGCATTGAATACAATATTAACTGAATAAATATGAGAATTAAGGACAGAATTTGTCTGAATACAAATCTATGAACTGACAGATTGTAAGCCTAATGATTGGTCATAACATGTTTCATGTGATCCCGGGTCTGATGAGTGAGGATTTGACGCACAGAATGAGATGCATATCATTTGATTGATTCTAACCGTTGGCGCAAATTGAAGCCAAAGCCTAAACAAACTGCGCTCTCGTTTGACTACAGATATGAGAAATAGATGGAGAGAATGATAGAGAGAAATCAGAGCACAGGTCTCCCTATTATTTACTGCTTTAAAGTCTACTACAATAGTGAAGAAGACAATAGATTTGGCCAAAAGGGCTGAATTGGGAATAGAGACGACTCTAACAACGCTAACAACAATTTACTGCAATGTTTGTGCAAAACGAGACACAAATATAATTCACTTTGAATTGAGACCAGTTTTGTCGACTATTTTTCCTTTACTTGTGTTTCGGGAATAATATTTCCATTGATTCAAATAAAACACTGATTCCTGTGTATAATATCTGCGGAAAAGTCAGAATTCTGGCGAATATTCCTGAGATAAGCGGCGAATGCATTATAAAAATCTAGTTATTCTGGGCTTACGTAAGACAGAAATGAGATAAAGAACTGCTATAATAGCTGTGATCCGGAGCTCTGCTCAGTAATAATGATACTTATTATATGTCAGTTCATATTTGGCGTAAGTTCTTCTCGTAGGTTATCATACAATGGATGTTATGGCGAAAAACTTGAATCCAAAACAATCATTAAACCAAACGAGGAAAGTGTCGCCAAAAATAAACGACACTCATAAGAGCCTGGGATCAAAATAATAGTGAATCTCAGAAAACAGATATTAGTTATAAATTAAATGAATTCTTTTGAAAAATTTTCTCGAAGAAGAAAAACGAATTATAATTGGTTTGAGTGTCAAAGAATTGAGTTGACTCGGGATATAATAGTGGTCTCGAGTGCCAAATGTAAGCCCAGAAGACTGGCGACTGATATACCAGAGAACAAGAATACAAAAATCTCTTCAAAAGTATACTAAAAGAAAATTTTTCGCTCAATTACTTTAGTTTTTCTCTACATTTCAACTGATTGTGATTTATTGTCTTCTCGTAGCCATTGATTTCAGTTAAACATTTTTGCTCTTCAAATATACTTTTCAAATAAAACTCAACTATTGAATAAATGTATGAATACTTGGCTTCCATTAAAACTTAATGATTCGGTGCTTTTAAATTACATTTCATTAAATTCCTCGCTTTGTCTATACTTTTTTGCCTTTTTTCGCAAATATTTTACTCTTTTATTCCCGGATCTAATCCTTGAATGTTTTGTTTACTCGATGTCATGAATACCCAGTTTCTGAGGCCACAAATTCTATGCAAAGAATGAAAAAATCAAAAGTGATTTTCATTCAAAACAAATGACAATTTTTATCGACAATGAGACCAACGAAACCCAAAGACTTCATTGATTTGATTCATAAACACAAAGACATCGTATTTATCATAACATTATTTGAAAGGAAGTCATATTCCAAAGACAGACACAATTTTTTTGGATTCAGAATTTGAAAAAAGTGAAAAACACATTAAAAGCACACAAAATCGATAATCAGTTTAAAGGGTTTGATGGCAGGGAATCACTGAATGACACGATCTATGGTTTCAGTCTCACAATTACTATAAACCCGGGAATAAAAAGCTCTTCATTAGATGCAGGGATGGCCAGCACAGGGCGTTTGTCGAAACACAATTTGAATATTAATACCCTTATTAACTTCAAAATAATAAACAAGTATATAAAAGCGTTTAAAGAGGATCAGGCTTTCAGTATTAGTTACTGAAAATTGTTTGACATTTGAGCCTCACTTCAAATTAGAAATATTCTTGTCTAAAAATGCAATTATCTGGATCATCTTGGTTGTATGTAATCTGACATCTCTTTTAAAAGTCTTCAGTCAAGCGATTCATTCATAAGTCAGATATTAATTCAGACGTTATTAGAGAAGAAAACGAATAAAAGGTTTGGTTTTTTTTCTGCAACAAAAGGAGAATAAGTTTTATATTTAAGATTGTTTTGTTTGCGCTTCAATTGATGTGGTTTTTGGTATGTGGTCTCAGAAGTATTCCCCACCGTATCGTTTGTGTCATATATTTTGTTTAGATTAAACCTTAGGACAAAAATTCTCAAACAAATATGAAATGCATGTAAAGGAAGGACTCAGACATTTCCCTCTCTTTTGAGTATATCTTTGGAGTCGTTTTTTATTCAAAAATTTTGTTCTTCAGTGAAGAGATTCTCAGAAAAATTGACAAAAATTATTCGCAATATTCAAAGCCAAGGAAAGTGCATAAAAGGCGATCAATATTTACAGAACAGAATCATAAACACAAGGTTTGGACGGAAAACAAAAATTTTTCTCGCTTTTCAACTCAAGCAGAAGTTAAAACAAGAGGGGGACGGGAGAGAGAAGGGAGACAGAGACAGCACAACCAACAAATTCAGTGCAAATGCGTTGAGAATCCGATCCAATTGTTTGCCTCAATATTTCACATGAATTGCTTAAAACGAAACTAATCTGAAATTGGATTCAATTAGGAATTGTTGCCCAAAAAGTTGTGCCAAACAGTTCTCAGCGCATAATATGATGGCTTTCGCTAATTAAGCGTAAATTTTGGCGATTAAAGAACTGGATGCAAATAAAATCTCAATTTACTAATGGATTGTAGAGTTGAGACTATTTGACGAGCATTTAGTGAGTTATCATTCATCCGACGCAACACATCCTATGCTCACAATTTTGATTCACTCATGGCTTTGAGGGAAGGCATCAAAACATGAGACAAGGGATGAGTCCATCAAATAATAGAGTTTACAGATATTTACGTATAAAATGTTGATTTGTTGAAAGATTTTCTCTGCATTTGGGCGCAGAATAACAAAACTCGAGTTATTTTCTGTGTTTCCACTTTTAAAGCCCCGAAAAAAGAGATTATACCGAAAGTGAGAGCAGAGGAGAGCAGAGGAGGCGGTAATGCAAAAGTGGCGGAAGCACTGTCTCTGCACTACAGCTGATTCTGTGCTCAACTTATATACGAATTCTGCAGATATGTAGTGGTTGTGAACTACTATTCTATGTCACAATTCTTAGCCCTGTTCTGTGTCTATACTCCTGTTGAGAGCACCGACAGAGTTGCCATAGGAATGGATATTGACGTCAGAGCACATCATAGAGAATCTGAGACCAGAGTTCTGTTGGAACAGAGAGACGAGAAATGAGTGCAGAGAGTGAGAGACCATATCGTCATATCGTTCACATGAGAAGACAAACTCAATGTGCAAAATATTTTTGAGAGGATGAGAGCAAAGTGTAACACAAGTGTATGAAACAAGTGATAAGTGAAGTGAAAGTGTGATATCATTGGCTGACAAAACAAAACTCAACCGAAAGCCGTAATGAAAAGACAGAACATTCGGACATTGAGTCTAATTGTGTGCACTTTCACCTATCTTCTGGTCGGCGCCGCTATCTTTGATGCGCTCGAATCTGAACACGAGGACAAGCAAAAGGTTGCCCTGGACACTTTTGAAGATTTGTTCAAACGTAAATACAATATCAGTGATGAGGACTTCAAGATTTTGACTACAGTTGTCATCAAAAGTGTTCCGCATAAGGCAGGAGTTCAATGGAAGTTCTCCGGCGCCTTCTATTTCGCTACCACTGTCTTAACCACAATCGGTGAGTCCAAACACTTTCCTAACAATCACTGCCAGAAACTTCTCTTTTCTGACAAATTATAAGATAAAAAAACTGAGCAAACAGTCAGTCAGTCAGTCAGTGAGTCAGTCCTCCCATCGGTATGTCTTAAGCAAAGCACACGTGTATTGAAACTACAATACTGTTTGTTATCACAATTATTTCGGATCTCAAACAACGACTCAATTCTAGTCATGAATACAAACAGAATATAATATCAAATTTTGTCACGTGTCTTGAGCATAGATCAGCACATCTGCAACCCTTTCCTCAATTGATAAAAAAGGTTAAGTTTATTCAAAGGATACCCTGGGAATTGTGTTATTAAAAATATATTAACGATTAATCCTTTGCCATAAAAAAATTAATTCTCTTTAAATATTGTGAGAAACAAAAATTGTTTACATTTTGGATATTTTTATCATTAATTTAAACTAACGAAGGTTTAGAGGAGAATCAACCATGCTCATCGTCAATAGAAGTTTGCAGACATTTCTTATCACTAGTCAAAAAGTCAAAACATTTTCAAATTCGTATTTTGATTGAAAAATGAATTCAAAAATCAAGGATTTTCACTGAATTTAAATATCATCGCAAAAGAAATTATAGTTTTCATCGATATTCTGATTGCAATTCATGTAAAACCAATTTCTTTATGAATATATTTTTGCAATTTTTAGAGTTGTGACAGAATTTCAATTTTTGCACAAAATTTTTCAGTTTATTTGTCAGAATAAATATTGTGATGTATTGCGAAATTGCATTTTCCATGAGTCAGGTCGAGGACTCTGCCATCGATTTTTTAGATGAAATATTTGGTTTTAAGCATATTATCAACTATTTTGAAAAATCAATCACAAGGATAGGGATATTAGTTCTGCTAACACTCATGTCAGAGGTGTTAACATTGGACTCAACACACGATAGTTAGTATTCTGTCCCTTATTTTCAGCAATACATGTGTTTATATCATTATAAGACATTTTACGGTTCATTATATGAGATTCTGTTGAGAATTGATAACAAAATTCTTTGAGATTTTTACTAAATTTCATTAAATATTATATATATTTAATAGACTATCGAAAGGCAAAAGTTGTTAAGAATTTGTTGCAAACGTTTTGCGCCAAAACTTCTGGCGAATTAAACACTGATTTTTGATGAATTAATAGCCAACGAGTATTGCATTTGAATGTTGACTAATAGGAGAGAGCATTGCATTAGAGGTGAGCTCTCTTTTAATAGCCGAACATGAAGTGCAACAGAGGATAGACTCACCAAATGATGGACTCAACAGACGCACAACATTTTCAGTACATTTTCAATACTATGGCTCCAAATGATTATTGGCTTTCGTTTCTAAGTCTCGTTATATTCACAATATTTCTCGACCGCAAATTCTCTTATATGTGAGCAAGGTATTTCTATCCATTGGGGCATTACCAGAATCTCTCCCTAATTTGATTTAACGAAATTTGAATGATCAACAATTTGCATTAAATTACATAGATACTTTAATAAAAAGATCGCACGCAATATAAACGATTCAATTTATTCTGAGCTCAGTCGAGAGGTTGAGCTCTGCATAACTGAGAATAGGGTTTCTCTTTCGTAAGATTTAGCAATATTTTGATGGATGAGCTGAATATTGAGACCAGCATTGCTGGTAATAAACATTATATCAATTATTAACTATTAATTCACAGTTCATTACAAAAGCAAATCAATTGAGTCGATGACCAATAATTTGGTGCAAACAAGGAATGCATATCTGATGCAGGTTTGCCTCCAAAGGCACAGAATTACCATTGAAAGTGAGAATAAGTGTCGGAATTAATATTTATCGACTTCTCATACGCAATGTTTTCATGCATTTCACATGAATTTATCTATGAATCGAGACTTGGTTTGTATTCTTCATATTGATTATAAGTGTCAGCTCTGGCACTCTGGCAGGTATTCCTCACAACAATTCACAGAAATGAGAACAAATTTTGCCAAATTTTTGATAATTGAATAAATTTCGTTCGTTATGTCTTTGATAAGCCGTTGGGAATAAGTGTTAGCTTTTAATGAATTACTTAAACATTGGGTTAAGCAGTGATGCGTTAATCACTCCCTAACTCTGCCTTAACTCATAAAGTGTGTCATATCTAAAGTCTGATTAGTTTTTCGGATGCAATACAGCACTGAATAAATTGTCCGCAAATTTATAGTAAGTCGAGAATGAGTTTTATATTTTTTGTGAGAGTATGTGCTCTAAGAGCGCAACGAATGGAAAGCCATAACTTTTTTTCATATTATAACTACAATAACATCATGAGGTAAATGATAAGGCAATGATTTTGTTTGCCATCTATGCCAGCGCTCTGTTCCCTGTGCTCTCTGTCTAACCAAACAATTGGCCGATCAAATTGTATCAGTTAAGTGCAGCTCTGGTAGTATTCAGTGACAGCCACCGCACTGACAGCCAATGAATTTCAACACAATTTTCAGATTTAATATGATTCGGGTTTGCAGTCAGTCTTTATACACATTGTTATCAAAATGTATTAATAAAATACTTTTGGGACCGAAGTTATGACAGAATATCTCTTAGTTTTCGTGTATAACTTAGAAGAGGAAAAGTGCTGTTCGTGTGTCTGATTTGTTAACCCCAGACGTATACCACTTCTGTGTCAGAGAACGTCTCTTACACTCACTCCAAAGGCTGACTGACATAGAGTTCGCCAAAAATTGTATACAAAATATCATTCAACACAACACTGGAAACAATGGGATTTCCATTTCTGTTATTTATTTTCTCCTCATTGCAGCCAATTTCGGATAATTGTCTTCTTTTTGTTTCATTTCTATGAAAATAGTATTTCACATAAATTCTGTTCGCATTCGGTATAACATATCACCAAATGAAGAGAAACCCACAAATAAATTGTAATACAAATAATTGAGAGAAAAAAAAGTTTCCTTAGTTTCTAATACTTTCCTATGAATAGAATTTTGCTCTTTTTAAAAAATATATTCACTAAGTATTCTTGGAATATATTATATTAAATAACTTTTTCCCCAAATATTGATTGAACTCTGATTTTCCCGGCTTTTGATTAAATCGAATAAATTGATTTCGAGCCAAAAAAAAATTGAATCTTTTTTGGCGAAAAATGTTAATCCGAAAGCATTAGTTGAAAATCATGACTAAACTCATTGAAACTCATTAGCGATACAAACAAACAAAGTGTTTGAGATGTCGGCGCTTCTGATTACACCAATTGATTGCAAATCAAATAAATTATTTGCAAATCAGCTGTTTTTTAGTGAAAAAGCCATCAAAAGCAGAGAATATTCGTTTGCAATAAATAATGCAATTCTTTTGGTTCTCTCTTTTTTAAATATATTTATGTCTTTCATTTCATTCAATATTTAAGACCAGAATAAGGTTGTGCTCTAAGAGAGGGAATTATTAGCTGCGATAGTGCGACAGTTTCTATGTTCTAACCGTTAATAACTGAAAATATATGTCAGTCCTGTGACTAATTTAGCTGTCATTTTATGAATATTTGTGACTAACATTAGATTAATGGTTCCGACATCTGATGAACTAAGTCTTCGGTCTTAAGCCAAAGCCCCGAATATATTGGATGGGAATCTCCAGTGACTTCTGTCTCCAGACTCTCGAGTATATCGTTATTCATAATTCATTGGGAATACAGTCGTTATAGACAGTTATCATAGAGTCGGCTAAAGAGTTGGCAGTGGAGTGGAGAGTATGGCCACTATTGGCACTATAATGATTGATAATCTGTTTCACTGCCACTACTCTTACAAATGTTTCATTTCTTTGCCTCAAAGCCTAGTATTATATATTTGTCGCCAAAGTTTTTTCAGCCCTTAAACATCATTTCATAATATTATGACTGAAATATTCTGATTCTGCCAACACTTGAGAGCACACCACGAGAAGGAAGGAGAGGAACAAAAAATAATTACGTATACGAGAGGAGAATAGACTGACTTTTGACTGGAGGCCCAGAATAAGTATTTTCACATTTAGTTTGATGACAAATTATTATTCTGAGTGGGCGTGAAAGATGATCCTTAGCTAATGCCTGATCAGTCTGTGCCTCAATCATTGTTCAGCTCATATCAGTGCTCAGAGTCATTGTGTGAGTGAAAAAAATTGGCGGTTCTGGAGATAACCATAAATTTTGGTCGAAATGGTTTGCGATAATCAATGTTTTACTCCTATTATCGGCCGAACAAAAGGTAGAAATTTATTAATGCAATTGATTTCTCTTTTATACTACAGTTAACTCTTATAATGAATTGTGAGCTCGAACTGTGATATCCCCTGAAGGCTATCGCAAAATGACTTTCGGTTTTGATTTTTAGAGCACAGAATTTGAGCCCAGAATTTAATTTTGAGGCAAAAGAAACAATTTTTTTCCTTCGCTGAATATATTTCGGCCGACATTTGCCGTTCAGGCGTTCACTCGATTTTTGAAATACAAGTCAACAGAAGTTCACATAAATTATTAGCTTCGATAAGGTTTGGCGAAAGCAAAACCCAAAACCAATAATCAAATTATTGACGAAGTGATGAATTTTGAACTTCATTAGAATGTCGACTAATTTAATGAAAATATTTCTTATTTATCCAGTGTTTGAGGGCTTCCCAATGTTTACCTCCCAATTAAAATTAAGACTTGGAAACGACTAATCACAAGGAATTCTGTTCACTCAACAGTCAAATGACTATTTGAGGAAATAATTCTTTTTAATGTTCACTCAGAATAAGAAATAAATGGTCGGCCAATGGGAGTGGATGTCTGTCTCCCATTTGATTTGCATATTTGCAAGAGTAAAGCCAACCAACAATTTATTCGGTTCTCTCGCCTCTCGTGATTCAAATTTTTATTGTTCTCTTCATTAATAGTTATTCCGTTCCCTTTTGGAAGCAATTGAAGAACATAACAGTCGAGAGGAGAAAATTGAATGCAATTCTCCAATACTGTGAAAGACAACCAATATATCGATATATACTCGAGTCATATTTATGTCTATAATTCTGTGCAAATATTCTTGAATTATATAAGAATTTGTTCTAAATTGAACTGAACTCAACCCCTATTTATTGAGAAAAAAAGTTGAGTCCAACGACTCTTTAATCCTTTACATTACACTTTAAAAACGCATAAATATAGCGAAATATAGTGAATGTCATCTATGAAAGTATATCAGATGGAAGTAAAACTCAATTTCAAGTTTTCACTAACTTCTCAGTGCTCTCTCTCTCTCTCTCTCTCTCTCTCTCTCTCTCTCTCTCTCTCTCGGCTTTTTCATGCATTGAATGCTTTAATGATTTACTGGAAATATATTTGCATTTAAATAAAGCCACAAAAAGTCTATTTTAGGGCAATTTCACGACTGAGTCGACTGAAAATCTAAGTCAAATAGAAATATGTATTTCAACTCATAATAAGAAATTTGAATTAAGTTATCGATGAGACGGAAATGTATTCGTTTGAAAATAGAGATAACATTATATTACAAATGAGGGAAAACCACAAGAATAGAGCGAAAGCCAATTCGGATCAAAAGGCATTCACTTAACGTTGAATAAAAGCTGTGTTTTTGCACCTCATATGAGATGAAAACGATTTTTGACGTTCAGTTCACTCATTGATTGCAGACATTGGCTCAGAAACAATGGCTTAAAATAATAGAGAAAAATGAAAATTATAATTAACTCATTGAATGAGTGATTCATTAGACAAAAATGTTCATCGATGCAAAAGACTGATTGGGAACGACGGCAAACCAACTCTGGAGAGCCTCTGCTTTTTCTGTGCAGTCAATGGCTCTCACTTAACAGTGATCTAACCGTTAGGACTGGGAGTCTGTGTTTCAGTTAAGTCAACAATAAGACGGGTCTAACAGTGAAAGCAATTAAACTTGAAATCCTTCGCTCCAAATGCTAGACTCAATAAGTCTACACATTTCTAATAGACTCGGATGAGAAAAGACCAATGAATTAGTTGACGAATAGAAACGAAATTTATTCTCAAACCTTAATTCACTCCAAACTCTAATTTATTTTCAGAACAGAAAAAAATCTTTGGTTTAACAGGAATTTGAGGAAAAATGCCTTTTTATTAATAAAAGATCTAGAATTTCATTGAGAAGGGAGTGGGAGGGAAGTGCATTCTTATGAGGAACTGTCAGAATTTTTTTTAGAAAATATTCCCAATTTTTAAGAAAATTAATTATTTATTTATTGAACACAAAATTATGTTAATAAGTAAAACACATTCTTTGAAAAACCTTTAAATTTCCTAATTTTGTGAAATAGATTACCAAAGATTAGTTTCTCTCACAATATGACGGATTGGCTGAAAATTTTCCGCATTATAGTTGTCTTTAAAAAAATTGAGATCAAAATTCAAATCAAGTTTCAAGAAAATAGTTTTTTTCTTCCCTTCTCTTTGATATCGCGTATGACATGATTTGAACACATTTTTGTCGCGAAGAATATCTCTTTTCTCTCTATTTCTTTAAGAAAATATAATAAATCGAAATATAATTCGCATTTTGCAGCCGAAAAAAAATCAAAATAATGAGAGCACAGTCTGTATGAGTGACTGGAGTTCTGATGTCATTCAATAGACAGACAACGATAGACAAAAAGAAAGGTTTTTATAGAAAAGAGAGTAAAAAATAGTTTGAAATAAAACGAGCGCTGAATAGGACTCTGAATAATATTGAGCCAAATATTCTGCACTTTTCTCAGCAATTCTCAAATCAAACGCCAGTTTTGTTTCTTTAAATTAGTCTCACGTGAATTGAGTACAAAAAAGAGCCAATTCTTTGACAAACAAATGTTAGACATAAAGATTTCAGACTCAGTTCATTCAAAATGCATGCATTCAAGTGATGTGCAAATTGGAGGTAACACTGGAAACAGTAGAACAGATACTGTTGAAGAAGAGCCACTTTGAGGCTCTATTATCCCTTCCTCCTATGGCTCTGCCTTCCTCTCCCTTTTTGGCGTACAAACACACTGTTTATTATTAAAACATTCAGAATGAGAGTTCAATTTTGTTATACAAATAATTTTTCATCGATTGTATTGAAAGGCTATTTCATTGTTGAATACAAAATAAGACAAATCATGAAAAGAGTGTTCCGTGCGATGAAATTCAAAAGGAAAGCGGTTTTTGATGTACTCCTATTCAACATAAAAAAGTTTAGCCAAAAAATGGCAGAATTTGATGGAAACGGAGAGAAAAGGCTATCATTTGTTGCTCTTCCTCTCACTTGTGTTCACATCTTTGGTCTCAATCGGAGCGTAGCCTAACTTCAGGCCAAATATTTAAACACATATTTCATTTCCGTAAATGAAATGCTCAGAAGAGAATCGAATCCAATTTAAATGCCCTTGTTAATTGGTCTCAACTGCACTGCCATTAAATCGAGAGTAAAATTAATTCTTTTGGTCAATAAATTATGTAATTTTCAAGCAATTTATTTATGAATTATTCAGAGCTATATTTGAGACCACATTTTTTATTAATATTTTCAATTAATATAACAGTTTTTTGTTCGCAATTTTCTATTTTTAATTCCATTGTAGTTATTGTTTGACATTTGAGTTGCCTTTGAGGCAAATATTTAACTTTATTAGTCTTTATACAGACTTTTCGATAATGAATTCTCATATATTGTATACAATTCTTGTCATATATTTTACTTCTTTAATTAGTTGGCAAAAAATAATAACTTTTCTTCAAAATACAGTCTATACTCGGCTTGAAGTCAATTAAATCAGATATTTATGTGACTTATTCACGGAAACTCCATTTAAATTTGGCCCAATAGCTATAAACAAGGTAAATCCATATTATAGGACAATTTCATTAGCTTTAAAGTCAATTAATTTTTTACGTTAATGCGATTATTCATCAAAACCAGGGTTCAGACTGTACTCTGAAATGAGATGAGAATACTTTCAGACAATACTCTCTGAGCGACAATTTTCCGGTAAAATCCTTTGAACTTAAAAGACATTCAATTTTAGAGTCAATTAAAATTCAAAAAATAATATAGTTTTTGAATTGTCTTCGAGAAAATGTCAAAATATTTTTGGGTCTGACATCGAATCACGAATTCAAAAGTCATTAAAAATAATGACTGAATTTAAATGAAATATTACTCAAAACGCTTGTAATCATCCAATTAATAAAAATTAAACTCTCGTCTCAAAAATATATTCAAAATTAGAGATAACAATGAATTAATGCATAAGTTTTTTGACAATAAATCATTAAATTAAGTGAAATTATAACTTGTAATACATGTCCATAATATCCATAATTTAATGAGTTCTTTGTTTGGCACAGAATTTACTTTTTCGAGAGAAAATCGATTCTAAAATATTCGAAAACTAATCCATGAATTAATAATATATTGTTTTGAAACTCAAATTTCTGTTACCATTCGGTAAATAAGGACTCGAAAAATATGTGAACTTTTTTACCAGAATTTAGTTATAAATAGATCTTTAATGAAATGTTTATGAATCACATCGAAAAGCATTTATTATTCCATATATTCTGTGAAAGTTTTTCAATTCCTGAATTCTGTGCCGATTCTAATGCAATAAATAACACCCGTTTCTGGTGTGACCTCAAAAGAGTTCAAATTATTTTCTAATTTTAGACTCTCTGTGCTATTTGTGACTCACAGTTATTAAACATAAACTCAAATTAGTTTTTATAACAACGCAAACGGCATTAAAACGCTTCCCATAATAATCAGCACAAAAAATATGAAATTTTTATGTTTAAATGAATATCACTTTTGACTTATATTAGGTTTTAAACGAACATAAATTTGTTTGAAATAACTATTTTTGACAAAAAAAAATCATTTTTTGTTTTAAAATCACTAATGCTTTGGTTTAGTTTCAAAATGTCTCGGATTAGTCTAATCGTTGGAAATTGGGTGAAGTGCCAGAAAGTGTCCTTTTGGGGGAAGTTTAGGACAGACAGTGAAGTGGTGTTCCTCACAATTATTCTGAATATTAGTGCAAACAATAGATCGAAGTTATACTCAAATTAAAGTGTAGTATCGCTCCAGCGTTGGATAAACAAACATATCCTGGCATTTATGTAGACATTATTAGTATTCATTATTAATATGAAGCGTCAACTATACCAACAGAGCGCTGTCCACAACAGCATTGCATATGTGCCACACCTCACGACTCCATAATCCCGAGTGAAATATATAACAAAACTACACAAAAAAAAATTAATATTTGTCTTCGCATTGAAACGTTAGGAGAACTTCATTTGAGAGATGAAAAAATGGTTTCTATTTTATTGTCAAAATTCAATACTCTCCGGACCTCTCATTTAAACCCAATTATGTTATTGAATAAAATTCTGGCCTAAAAATAGTAACCGAAATACTTTGGGATTTTCTTCTGTTTTAATCCACTTATATATTGTATTAGATTTTATTTCATTCTTTATTTCATTGAGAGGCTGTCCTCTTGTATGCCCTCTAATTACAAATCAATAAGCTTTCGATTCATTAAGTATTTCCACTATAATTGAAAATTACCTCAATTTTATTTGTACTGTATTTTTATTATGGGAGAGAGAGAGAGAGAGAGAGAGAGAGAGCACAGGAGGGATGAATTGACTGAAAATAATTATTTGCCTCAAAGAATGGATTAATAATTGTTATATTTGTTTAGTTAGTGTAGAAAAGGGAAATCCACTCAAGCGAAGTGCTTGACCTCAAAAATTGCAGTTTGAGAGGAGAGTATGTTATCTGCGAAACATATAAATTTGTCTTATATTATATATTAACACAATTTAATATATCAACAACTTTCCAATTGTTACTAAATATGTCTTATAAGAGCAAACCATCTATTTATAGCTGACATCAGATTCTGACTGAAACACACATTTCATACGATAACTCATAATATGTGAGTCTCTATGGCTTTGAATTAAAGCAAAACTGAAATCCACTTCACATTTATCGCTCACTAATTATGCGTTGAATACGAATATTATATATACTTTGTCTGCAATTTTTTCCAGTGAAGAAAATTTTGATATAATTTCTTATTATATGTAATATTCGTATTCAACGCAGATTTAGTTACTTTAAAAGTTTAATATTATTTCTTGAAAAGCATTTCTGACGAGAAAAAAGAGATAATGAGCTTATTTTTCAACACATCATAAGGCCTATCACATGGTCTGTGCAAACACTCGACGAATATTCAGCTCTAAAATAAACTCAATGTCTTCTAACACAGGTTGACATCTAAACAGACAAGAGTTTAATGTATTTTTTGGATGCCTTCGCTGAGAAAGTAATGGATAGAAGCGAAACATATTATACGATATTATAATTTATGATTTTATTCGATAATATTCTTTTCAGACAAAAAAAATCAAAATCATATCAAAAACACTTATTTGTGAGTGTTTTTCAGTTTCCTTCTCAACTCATAAGAATCTTATTTTCTTTGGTAAATATCCATTGAATTGCAGAACTGGTCTTCAAGTTCTTGAGATATCGATTTTGTTATACTTTGTTCAGCGCCAGAGTAAAGGCCAGAATATTATCGACTTTTCTATTGCACTGTCGGACAACTGTAAAAATCAAGTCTTATATCAATTGAAGTGTTGGTCTAATAATACAATTCTTTCAATATTAGACATCAAACACAACACAAAAACATATATAAGAGGAAAACACCGCAAACATTGTTTCAATTTCTCTTTCATTTTTCTCCCTTTCAATGGTGAGTCGGGGAACACATCAATTCAACAGAGGATACAATTGTATGAAAAATTGCAATAATTTTTGTTTCGTTCAAAATGTCGATCATTAAAGTCCAAGAATGACATCAATTGGCAAACAGTTTATGCACAGAGTTATAGACAATTGCATTGATTTGACGTCGAAATGGGTTCACATATTTCTCATATTATTATTTATATAACAAAAAGACTATTTTTCTTTGTTTCCCAAAACACTTATATTTATTTCTTTGATATATTTCCGAGTTTTCAGACTATTTATAGACATTTGGTTTGTCTGGGATTTCAGTTCTTTGAAAACAAAATGTTTGGCTCCTCATAGCTCTTCATGAAAAAAGTTATTCTGTGCCCACAGCTCTCTCTTCCTGAATATTCTTACAGTTATATTATTATACACTCACTATATCTATACATTTTCTTTTGATAGTTGCGTTTATTTTTGTTCCCCTCAATAGAGGCAACATTTTTGTGAACAAAATTAAAAGTAATTTCTCTTTTACTTCAATCAATAGGTTTTCTGAACACAATATTCCGGACTCTTTTCACACAACATATGTTTTGCCAGATTTTTATCATAGTTTTTGTGTTATTCCACTCAAGTTATTCATTAAAACGAAATTAATTTTGCGGAAAAATTCTCCAGATTTTCAAATAATACAAAGAATTTGATAAAAATCAAGTTTGAGATGAATTCAAGAAAGAAATTATATTTTCTTCATTATTATCGCAAATCAAGAAATCCATAAAAATGATTAACTTTACTCTCAATCTCTAAAAACTTGGTTTAAATTAAATAATTTTTCACCAGGATAACTCAATTGAAGTAAAAATAAATTGATAAGCACCATAATAAGTTAAGCTTGTTATATTGCTTATACCCTATGTAACAAGCTTAACTTTGTTATTACTAACTGACTCTCCAACATAATTCAGCTAGTATCTATTCGGTTATATTTTCACTCATAATCACAGATAAAAGCAAAATTAAGCTTGGTCCTCTAAACAACTATTATTAGAACTGCGAAGAAAGGAACGGAAGCCATAAAAGGCTTCATTGAAGACAACAATCCTTTCGACGAAAAGGAAAATAATTTTTGTTTATTTCAATAAACGTTTGAATGTATTCATTATATTCATTAAGTTTAAGCTCAGACCCCAAACGAATGGTTTGGATCTTATAATTCAATTATTTAAGTTTTTATCTTATTTTTTGCTCTCATTTAGAAATAGAGGACAACTATTAATTCATTTAATAAATTAGAGATAATTTAAAATAATTGAGTTAACTATTTGTCGGATCAACCAATCGGTCTGTTTGTCGAACGTCTGCCAAACAGATGATTATATTCCTCTCTATTCTTAACTCACAATAAATATATTGACGAATATATTCACCAAAAGGAGGAAATTATATTTAGAAATCATATTTATATCTGACTTTCGACAAACCCATACTAATACCAAGTTTAGTTTTTTTTTCCAAATACCAATCCCAATAATCTCCTTGGTAATAATTTCCAAGCGAAGGCTTAGAATCACAACAACAGAATCACATATAAAATATAAATTAATTTTAATCAAATGAAACTGAACTTTATATCTGAATTTATTTCTAGAATTGGAGAGAAATTTAGATATAAATAGAAAACATTTTCATCCCTTCCAAGCAATTGAAAGGAAGACATAAATAAATAAAAACTGTTTGACTAAAAATTATGTTATCTTTTATCGTATAATAGAAATAAATGTTTTGATTTAATTAGAAATTTCTTCGAGACATAAATTTTTTATTAACGATTATTTTGTTTCTAAAACTTACTTAAAACGTCTGATTCTGAGCCCACAGACAACTCATTAGGGATTCAATTAATAGTTATGGAAACGACTCAGCATTTCATCAATTAATGGGAGAAAAGTCTCTCAAATCGATTATCGAATTATTTGAGTTTAGTTCACATCTATTCACGACTTTAAGACATGAAACTCAAAGAAGAGTTATCCCGATTAAAGTCCAATTTATACATATTTATAGATTATATGATAAACAGTTGGTAATTGAAAAATGCTTTTAATGCAAATTGATTGTAGTTGGCATCACCTAACCCATTATCCGGGTCTTTATATCGATTTTGTTTGCATCAGAGATGTCCAAGAGTCAGGAGGGTGTATTGTGTCATGCTCAAAACAAAATGATTGACCTAATGTTCAAAATAAAGCCAACTCTAGAGGGGTGGGATAGAGTGAAAGGCGCTTTTCCCATCAAATTCAAGAGTGGGTCCCATCGAACCGAAATATAAGAAGTATTTTGTGTATATCCCCTTGGGCATTACTGGTTTGCATTGTTTATCTTTTCATAACTTTGTTATTCATATCTTTAAAGTCGCGAATATTCTTATCTTTACTTAAGTCAGCAAAAAATAACAACAAAATATTGAATTAGATGGCAATGACCAAGCTCAACCAAATATAATTTGAATAAAATTTGAATTTAAAATGCAATTCAAAAGCCAACATGATTTAGACATGAAACAACTTCAAACAAGAACATGATATCCATTAATACCTTGGTCATCCCGGACGGAAAAGTGCTTACATTTGAAAAAGAATTTGTTTTATTCCAACCAATGAAATAAATTCAATGAATTCAGACATAATTTCAAACATTTTTTTAAAAATAAAAACAAAACATTTATTAACAAAATATTTAAATATTCGCAAAACTTATCCGAAAGTAATATTTGAAATGATTTCCTCTTTTGTCGCAAATGTCTGTCGTTTTTGAAAATTGAATAAATAAACTGATAATTAGAAGACATCAACAATTTTTTGACGGAACCTAATATACCGGTGCTATGAATAACGTTTAAAATACTTTCCAAACGAGAAAACACTATAAATAAATCCAATGATTGATATCTTTAAGAATATGTTTGTTTTAATCAACAAATCTATGATTTATTTCCAGTGTTTACTTATTTCGAGTTTTAAATAATTTTCATCAAATCGGTTGAGTCTCTCATCATTCAAATGGTTGGCTCTAAACATGAAAATCGTTTCAAATGATCATTAATTATAGAGACAATCGATTATCAGTTCCATTATTCTAATGATAGTCTATTATCACCTGTAGTTCTGTAGCTCACAAATGGCCCGGCATTACACCCAGGCATTAATCAAACAATTAATTTCTCCAAAACATCGATCCATTGGAACAATGAGAACAACCCTCAAATCAAACCATTTATTCCGATTCAAACCAATTATTTCCATTGAAATCATGTAAATAAAGTTTCAAAGAATTGATTTTAGACAGATTGCAAGTTCAATTAGAAAGTCAATTTCAATACCTAGAAGAAAAAGTAGAAATACTCTCTTTTTAATCTTGCTTTTCAAACACACAATTGATTACAAGTTTAAAATACAATACATTGAGTCTGAATTGAGAATAGATTCGCGTGTTTTCAGTGAATAACTTATTCGTTAAACAAATTGTCTCTTAATTCAGAGTAAATATAATTTGGGTTTTATTATGTCTTTTACTTGAGTTTGAGAAATGTTTTCATCCAATTATGTCTACAATTCTGACTAATTCTCAAAATTTTAATTTGAATAAAAACGGAACCACTTTCTGAAGAGGAATATCTCAAATCTTGTGATGTTTTTCATTAACGAAATTAGATTTTTGTTGGTTTAGGCCTTAATTTTAAGATCAAATTATGCGCTCAAAAATGCAATTATGCAAAAAACACTTCTAAATAACGTCTTCATTAATTTAATATATAATTCTCGTCTCATATCTCATGTTTCCTATAATTAAACAAATCTCAAGCGATAAACAAAATGTCTGACAAACATATCTCTACCCAAACACTCAATTTTATCACTCTAACCAAGATTATTATCCTCATTACTAACGTGGTTATCATAAATTAGTCGGAAATATCATTACTTTCCTCAAATAAAATCGAAACAAAGTTTAATAAAAAGAATGAAATTTTACTCCGATTTCGAGAATTTATAGCTTTTGTTGAATGAATTATTTGCTATAAATTAATTTTAATCGCATTTCAAATGAATTATAGTATTCCGGGTTATCTCCATTTTCTCCATTAAGTCTATAAATAATTTACAAACATAATTACCAAGGTTATGCAATAGTTAACGAATTAATTATTTGAATATTAAGACTTAGAGCAAGATTTTAGCCTATTTGATAACACAACTTGGACTCTCTCTCCCTCCCTCCCTCCCTCCCTCTCTCTCTCTCTCTCTCTCTCTCTCTCTCTCTCTCTCTCTATATTTCTTTCTCTTTTCTTTCTCCATAAAAATGAATAGACTTGTAAAACAATTAGAGGTGCGACCACCCTGCTCACTTCAAACTACATTTTTAGATCAGATGAATACATTGATTGGAAGCACGCGATACACGAATATTGTGGCAGAAATGAGAGACACATAAGTGATAGCAATCATATTCTTAAGCAAATAACATGAAAAAAAAGTTCAGATAATATATCTATTTATCGATCTATTGTTCGACAATAGAATGCATTGCAGTTCAAAATCAAAGTTCACTGAATCCCAGTCAACCATATTCTACATTATTATTGTCTTTAATTCTGATCCTATTCTTCGTTGCAATTGATTTGCTAACAAATTATAAGACATTTTTCATCGTTAGCTCTGAATTCGTGATCAATACATTTGTTTCTCTTCTTCTTTGAATTAATTTCTCTGACAAATCACAAGATATTAACAAATAAAATGACAAAAATCTCATCTAAAGACCAGAAATATCTTCTAATTATCATTTAATTGCTATGCATTTGATTTATGCCATATCTGTCATCGACTCGAATGAAAAAATTATTGCATTTTTACCATAAATAGAAATCATTGGCGATAACCAAAAGAATATATTATTTTACTGTTTTTCACCCAAATTATGTATTATTTGACATAAAGTAAGACAAATATTTACAACTTTCGGTTAAAATACGATTAATATTGTAATCGTATTCATAATAAATTGCATACAATTTGTAGACTCGACTCAAATGGTTATTGGATTTATTGATCGGTTTGGAGGCTATGCTGTGATTGCAATCGAGAAGTGCGGACACAATCGACATACGATTTGTCGCAGCGCTCAGACACACAATTGTTTGCGAAGTAAAACAAGATTTTCGTCTCACTTTCCAAAAGTGATTTCCATTTCTAAGAACAGTTATGTAATTAATGCCCACTCCAAACAAGGAACAGACGGACAGAAGTTAAAGATGAGCGCAATTATTATCAAAATATTCCCATATAATGGAGAGAGCTGTGGGAGTGGTGTCAGTAATGATCAGTTGTCAGCACTCGACTCAATCAAAGCCAACGATATTTTTCTAATTGTTTTCTCGTATTTCGATTACGTAATGGTCTTTACTCATACTGAAAGACAGAGTCCTTGTCTCTGACGTGGTTTCATGTGAGGCACAGGAAGCCTATCAAACATGGATTAGAGGCCAATGTGTCTGAAGGACTAATGTTGTGCTTCCAGAGAAAGCACTGGCGATCATCTGATTGTCCACTGAAAGCCACTCTTCGAGCAAAGTTAGTGAAAGGGATCAGATTTTGTTGGCCTCTTCTCTCTGTCTTTAATATTGTATACTTTGGTATACACTCCCGGATATACTCTATTCCTTACAACTATTGTATAAATACTTAAGTTGTACTCAATTTCTATCACATATGAAGTACAGTATATTCTGTGTCCGGATAATGATTTAGAGAGCCTTACATCAAATGAATTAAGAATTATCTGTTGAGTCTGTGCTCTAAGATATAAGTGTGGCCGCAATCAAAACCAAGATTACACACAAATTATGTGCAAAACATGAGCACAAAATTTGCCGAAAATCTATTATTTTGTGTATAAATGAGTGGAAAGTCCGACAATATTAATGACAGAAACCATTATTAACGAGAATACAATCCATTATATAATAAAATTGCGTTCAAAGCCATTGATTTGCTTTTCTTTCTGATTATTTTTCTTTTAAGAAAACGACTATAATGTTACTAAAAATGCGATCACCAGGTTATCGATTGTGACCCGGATTATCATTTGGAAATCTGAAGCCGATTCTTAAAAGAAACCAAATCCCAAACCTCATTGAATTTGATGTCAATTTTGTGTTCTAAGCTTTCAAGGCCAATCAAATCAATGCTCTTGGTCATCGGTCAGATACATTAGAAGCAATACTTATTCTGAATCAATATTTTCATTAATGGGTTTCCGAATTTTGAAACCAATTGTATTAAGGATTTTCAGAAATCCTTATATCAAATAAATAGCATTTTGTTGTCGTTTTTGTTATATTCTCTCATTTTTCTGGATCCGAATCAAAGCCAATCCCTTGAAAATGTTTGAACACAAATATGTCGTATAACTCATAAAACATAAATTTACACTCAAATCAAGGAATGAGTTGAGTCTGAAAACAATTTCTGTCGACTCAATGGATCGGAAAAAATAACTTAAATGTAGTAAAACATAAGAAAACAGAACAAAAAACAGATTTTCATTCAAAAAGTTTTCTCTCAAAACACATGAATATTTTTAAAAGAGCTCGAAATAGAGGCAAAATTCAATTGATTTTTATTAAGAACCGATTTGATTGAGAGCCCAATAAAGCGAAATCTGATCGTCAGTTAACACAATTGAATGGCGTTTAGTATTTGTCACACAATTTAAAAACTCTATTCATTTCAATCATTTGACACAAAGGGAATGGATTTCATCCTTTATTGCCTTCATTTCAATATAGAATAAAAATATGTGTTTAATAAATATCTCATATCTTTGCCGCTATTTTTCATTCATTGCACAAACGATTAAATAGATTCGGATCAATAAATTTCATGTGGGCTCCAGATTTGAATGTCAACATCCATCACATTTATTCAAAGAAATATCAGCGATTCAGTAATTTTTCAAATCAACAAAAATATAGTTCACTCGAAATGAGAAGAAAAAAAGTTTGTGAACTCAGATAAACACTAATATTAAGTGATTTGTTGTTTGGAATCAGAATTTAGTGGAAATCGATTTTAATGCGAATTCTGTCCTCTAATAAAAAGAAAATAATTTGGGGCTTACCATACGAACTAAACTTGGTAGATAAGGCTACAAGTTGTGCTGGAGTACACCATTGGCGAGCCTATCATTGCCTGCAATACACCTGTACTCATGCGTTAGTGGTTTTGTGGGAAAAATTCAATAAAAAGCACATTTTAAGCGTCATATATCAAACTCAAAAGAAATGGAGTCATTCGGCTTCGACTTAACGAGTGTTCACTTAAATTGTGCTCCAATCAATAAGTCAATAGCGAGGGTCAATCAATAATTAGCGCATATATTAGACATGTTTTTGACATCAAATGTGTCAATGAAGTCAAAAAGGGTCGACCCATTGACTTGAAATTTAAGTAATATTAGATTATGGGTATATGAGAGGGTATACCCCATAGAAAAGCGATTAACAAACTTTCATCGATCATTTTCCTTCATTCAAAGCCAGGAATTTCAATATTGAAGAAAAAAATTCGGCCAAAACTATGTTCTAATCGATAAGAGCCGATGGGATTGTCCATCGATTTCACTTTACTGTTGACTGGACAGGCATTTGATTTTGAATAGCAATCGATAAGAAGTGTCTGAATAAAAGACCTGTTCATAACTGGCTGTCCAATAGATTGTGTGGACTCGAAATCACTATTTTTTTCTTCGCCGAAAGTAAAGCAAATACAAACATAAGTTGACATAAGAGGAGAAACTCATTCAAGACATTCACTTGTCTTTGGTATCAGTGCTTTAATTAAAATTTATCTCCAGTTTGTCTATTATTATGTTATCCGAACTCATTTGTGTTTTACTCCACTCTTTTGTAGAGAAAATCCTCTCTTTTTTCCTTTTGTTGGCAACGCTTTCAGAATAAAAACTTGTCAGCGGTTTAGCCAATGGTTTTGGTCCCTCTCCTGAGGAATAGTACTCACAATCAAATTCATTGCTAACTTAATTTTCTCGGTTAATATACAAATGGAGTTTCGATTATAACAAACATTTTCTATGATTTCGGTTTAAACACTCTGTTTATCCACTGAAATAAGATATCCGTTCCTTTGATGGCTCTCTTATCAGATAATCAGAGAAACACTTATTAGTATTACTGATTGAATCGCAATTATATCCCAGAATAAGACTAAATGGCAATTCCTCGAACCAATTACTTATGAAAAAGGAGTTCAAATCAATTTTAATGACATGACAAACAAGTTTTCATTTTCTCTCTCCTCTTAACCAACTTTTTCTTTGAATTCACTCTCAATTGCTTCTAATGAATGCTATTCTCAATGAACTTAATTTGCATACATAAAGGCTGAGAATTACCTTAAATACTTAACAAGATTATATGATAGCAATTGATTGGATAGCAATATATTGTTACCAAACTTATAGGCTCTGAGAGGACAGAATATTTTCAGTTATGATATCATCATTTAGTCGATAATTTGACTAAAGTTCCGAAGAAATAATCAAATCTTTTGCAAATTGTTTGCATAATATCCATGTATTTCAGTCGAAACAAGTTTTTTTGGGAGAATGACTCAAATTCTGAGATTCAAAAATCAATAAATAGATATTCAAAGAAAACAATAACAAAATTCCAGTGATTTTCCAGTTTTTAAACAAAAATACTTCAAAGGAATTTCATTATATCAGGATATTTGAAAAATATCTCTTTCCCGAGATGTGGGCGTTTTTTGGATATATTAATCTTGAACATATTTCTATCTATAGATACCTGCAATCTTGAAACATACTGACGTATTCTCCAATTGATTTTAAGTCAATGAAATGTTTTTTTTCTTTCGATGAAATGTAATCAAAAACCCTGTTTGGAAAGCACTCATGTGGTTCACATGTCATGAATAAAAAGATGGTTGGCTTTGAAAAAATAAGTGCCGATAAACAAAAAGATTGAGTGAATAACCTATAAGTGGGCACAACTCATACCAAAACATGATATCGTGTTTGATCTTGCTCATTTTAAAACAAGAAGATACCTATTCCTCTGGTAATGTTATGTAACTCTAGTCTTTGATTTAAAGAATTTATTCTCATTTCTCATGAGTCATGACTTTGTGATCTATTTCTGGTACGAAAAAAGACTACAAAAAAAAGCTGAAGATTTAAAAAATAAAAAGCCGTTCCTCTCTTTCATATCGATTTCTAAGCACAGAATCAAATGTTTTGAATATTCTATGAATAATATTATGACAAAAGCACTGAAAGCAAGTCTACTATTTGTTCAAAAATATCCAAAAAATAAACAAATGTTGACATATAATGACATTTAATATTCTCATTAAGTCATTCGCTTAACTGATTGCCGACAATGAGAGCCATCTTAAGAGAGGACACAATGAAAGACAAACTACCGAATCGTTTGATTGAAACTTGGATTTTATATTCAGATTCGTAGGAAAGATAAAAACTAATAGACTATAAAATCGTGTTTAAAATAAACAGTGTCAAATCGGATTCATCCTGTTAACTCTAGCGACACATCCATAGACATGCCTCCCATTCACCGCTTCTTCTTTGAGTGGAAAAATAATAAGTATTTAGTTTTAAAACTCAATCTCAATGTATGAGGACTTCAATAAAGAGTCGGCACTGACTCACAATCCTATTAATAGTAAGACTTATGACAAGAAGAAAAGTCTTCACTAAAAATAGTGATCTCTTAAGAAGAAAAGTATTGAAATTCTGATGACATGAAAGTGAGTTTGAAATTAACGGAAACTAATGTTTGCCTCCATTTAAATAAAAAGCAAATACTAAAGAAATTCATATAAAAAGACATATATTTCTGGAAATTCGTGTAAAACTCTGAAATGTTTTCAACTTATTTGTCGCCAAAAGTGGTTTCAAATAAATAGATATTTGATTTGAAGCCAAAATGTTCGAACACTATGAACAAGAACAATTACTAATTGAGTATAACAACTATAAAAGTATATTTAACTTCAATTAAATGAATAGTAATAAGTGAATAATAATGGAACATGCTTAAATTTTAATTTCTTGCTAATTCTGGAAAATTCATCCATTAGTTTGAATTCTAGTGCAGGCAATCAGTTTATATAAAGACTTAGTGATTTCAATGGTTTGAGCAAGATTAAATAAAATTTATTTTGTTTTTATTTTATCCATAAATTGCAATCAAAATAATAATTAAAAATTTCAATTTAAAAGTCAATTGAAATGATGAGAGGCCTGACCTCAATATATGGATGAGTTGGGGTATGGCTTCTGAATCCATAGATTAATTTGCAGAACCGGTTGGCCATCAATTGCAGCAATCATTGCAATTATCGTCAATATTAATGATATCTCGCTGTTTGAAAAATCAAATTAAGCGATGAATTTAAAGCCAATTCAATGAAACCAATAAAACAAAACAAAAGCCAAACAATGGTCTGATTCAGAGTTTTATCCGAAACTCATTCGCTATTCAAACAGTTTATTACATTATCTATGAAAGGGTTTTCCACATAAGAGATCCCCAATTATTGGCTGATTTAGAAGACCAAGATAATCCCAATGAATTATTATCTGCCAAGAATACCAAATGAGGAAAATGATATCAAATGCATTCAAATCTACGGTAATCTCAATTCAAAAGTAGTCTCTGTCTAGACTCTTGAGTCTAGAGTGTGTTCTTGCAACAAATTCTCCGCTCTTTTGCCTCTTTAAAAGTCTAATCGAGAGATTTATGTCTAAATATTATGAATATTTCATTTAAAATCTCTTCATATGAAATATTTAGCCGATTATCGGATAATCGAGATGTGAAACAACATCTGTTGACTTGTCTTCGCCCCTCAATCGCTGTTTTCTTCTTCTGGTATACTATTTATCTAAACGTGAAATACAGAAATAGATCTAAAAAAAGTATTTCCATTAAATGACAATAAAGTCTGAGAATAAAACGTGATTTAGTGCTAACAGTAAAACACAAACTATTTCTTTGTTTCCAAGTTTTAAAGCCTTATTTTTCTCAATAATTTCAGATTCAATGCACACAAAACACTGTTTTTATCGCCTCTCATAAAACTCGCTGTTTATTCAAATAGGCTTCCGATCGAAAGCAAATAATAGACCGATTCGTTTATTCTGTCCTTTGTTTTGACACAAAAAAAGGTTTTATTCCATAATTATTATCAGATTTTGTGAAGAGCGAGAAAAATGATCGAAATGTTTGCCTTTGAGACATAAAAACAAAATCTAAACGATCTTCAGATCCATCCCTTGGTCTCAAACTTTACACTAATTTAATGACTGTTTTCAACATAATTCAAAGAATTTTAATTATTTTTTACTGTAATTAAAAAGAGTTTACACAAAGTTTAGATTTTTTTTTTAAATAAACTAAATTACAAAAAACAAAATTAATTGCTTTAATGTGTTTAAAGATTTCTATAAATGAAGTCAATAACCGAATTATTACCGAAAATCAAAACAATTCTTCACTCGCTATGAATCTTGATTTGAGATTTCATTAATAATTGAAAATATTGACGAAAATTCAATTTTTCATTTATTAAGGATGATATCGATTAGATTCATTGCTTGGTTACCTCAATATTTCACATTAAAAGAGTATTCTTCCGAGTAATTGAAAAATCAGTTGACTTATGAAAACTAATAACTTATTTATAAATCCAAACCTGTATTGAATTGGAACTGATTTTTACCCAAATATTGTATAAAAATATTGGAAAACACTTTGAAATATAAATTGATATACTCTTCGAATTTAATTTAACAAAATAATGTGCTAGAACATCATTATCTAATTATGTTCTTGAAAATAAAAATACAGAATTCATTTGCCTCTTGTTTATAGAGTTTGTTTGTCTTTTGAAATTTGATTATCACTTATATAATGAGTCATTATTAATGAGCATGGCAAATTTGATTATTTACTACCAAGCTTGTTCAAAGTTAGACTACCTGAGAATTGAATGAAGAGGATTGAAAATGGCTTTACTTAAAACATCAGGATCATTTTGTAATCCTATTGTCCGGACCCGGTTTAGGCCATTTCTCTATAAATTTAATTTTATGAGATCGTAAAGTAGGTATTCTCAGGATATTAAATGGGTTTAACAATTTTAACTCAGATTAAACCTAGATTTTGACTATCACCAGGTTAAACTTGAGCTCAGTCTACTTAAAGACTAGTTAAGCACAGCCTGCGATCATGAGATAAGACTGGATTGAATGAAACCAAAGTTTTTTAATTAAATTTTTTGTTACAGAATTTCATTTTCAAAAATAATTTTAATTTCACTGAATTTGAAGTTTTCTATTGATTTTCAGTTTTTTTTTATTTTGATTTTCAGTTTTTTTTATTTTGATTTTCAGTTTTTTTTTATTTTGATTTTCAATTTTAATTTTATAATTGAATGAAAACGAAATCTCATAGAATATGAGAAACGATTAATCAAATTATCGTCGATTTTCTTGACAACTGAAACCATAGACATTAGGAAACATTTATTTAGATTTTATTGATTTGAATATCGATTTATTCAAATTCATTTTGATTTTATATCCACTAAACAAGAGAAACAGATGACAATAAACAGTGATTTATATACATTTCACTCATTTATACAATAAAAGGAAGGCGTAAACCAGGCCAGGAATCGCAATTTGGGGTTAGCCCTCCCCTCTGAGGGGGGAAATTTGTAAAAGACATCGGAGAACGCGAAAAATCGGTAAACTTTGGTACGAGCTTGGTAAAAGTTTAGACTCTCCCCAAATACCCCCTGAAGTGGATGAGCTGGCAATGTCTGGTCAAAACCATAATAGTTGTTAAGCCTATTCTTCTTTTCAATTGTCTTTAATCTAATTGTTTACCAAAAATATATAAACTTTTGATATTTGAATTTTATGCCAGAATTGAAGTAAAATTCATTTTCTGTCAGATTTCCAAAGAAAATATGAAAACATTAATATTTATTTTTGCGATACAACTGATGGCGGAGTCGTTGACTATTAGGGAGTCATTAAACACAATCCGTGACACAAACATCTCGTGTCGAAAACCTATGTACTAATTGATAAAACTCAGGATAAATGTTAGCCTTAATCAGTAAAACAGGGAATACCAAGGTCGAACACTCTAAGAGGGGACCACAAGCGCTAACCCACTTTCCTTTAGGGAGGGGTCAAATATTCTATACCCCTAACTTTAAAATTAAGATTTTAGAAGAGGTCAAAGTCCGAAATTTTATAATAGGGGGTCAAATCCATCCACCCGTACTCTTGGTCATCCCAGTTTGTAAACCAAACTCATAGAGCGCTGAATAGAAGACTAAAACAGTTTTCTTAATATCATAGAAAATCTAAATTCAAATATCTTTCACAAAATAATTATTCTGTGCCTCAAATTCAAAGCCATAAAACAAATTAAGTGAAAATTCTTTAGAAATGAGTTTTCAGTTCAAATATTTGTTAAAAAACAAAACGAGTTATATCTTAACATAATTTTAAATCTATTGAACGAACAAAAATCGATGTAAGCACCATGGTCGTATGGTCTGTTCGCACGGCTCAAAAAACTTAATAATTTATCGATTTATTCAAATTACTTGACTTAATATAAATAAATTGTTTGCATTTGGAATAATATTCGCTCAAAATTCAAATAAAATGATCTCAATTTTGAGACCAATTTATTTGATTATTAGACTTCAAAATATGCAAATTTTTTTCGGCCGAAGAACCGTTTGTTTGCAATTCCATCACTTTTTTGCTTTAATTCTAAATATTTCAAAATTCATGAATTGCTGATCAGTTTTAATGAATAGGAAATTCAAACTAACATTTCTCCAAATTGTTTACACTCGAGAACACTGAGGACTGTATTTCCATATTTGAAGCCCTGTTTTTCTCAACGCTTTGAAACACAATAATTCTCTGGATTTTCATTCAAAGACAATAAACTCTTCCAATGGCTTCAGATTCTGATTTATATCGATTCAGACAAATATAACACATTTGCCACTCCAAGAGTGAAATCAAATTTTATGAGAAATTGCATTTTTTCAGCTCTTCTTGTCTTTACCCTCGGCTAAAGTCATGATAAAATACGATAACTCTATAATCAAATATAAAATATATTTAAAACATTTAAATCATAAAAAGTTTTTCAATTGAATAAAAAATACAATTTTATTATCGCATAAAAAGAGTTGAAAAATGCAATTATTTGCCGAATTTTAAGCGATTTGTTTATTGTTTGTAATTTAGTGCCAATCGTTTGGATAGAAAAATATTGATTTAATTTGTTTTGATTAGAGAAGTGCTGACAATTCACCAAAGATTTTGAGAGACAAAAGAGATAAAAGAATTGATGAATAAGTCAAACGAAAAGAAAATCAGAAGAGATAACACTTTTGCACAAAATAACAATTCAATTGGATTTTCTCATAATCTTTGAGCGAACAAACATTTTTGCTCAAATCAGTCAGAAATTGCAATCCAATTGAGCCCTGAATTTCCGCACCGATTGGCACCCGTTGTCGGCCTCACACATACATAACTCGGCCATCAAATTGATTAAACTTTCATAACTTTATGCAAATTTGAGTGAATTTCTCAAAAAAAAGGCATCAAATTAATAGAGTTTTGCCCAGAATTTTCAGTTAAACGGTTTGTTGCTCAGAGTCATTGATCAGCTCAGGTCTGGCCCAGAGCTCACCATAAATATTTCAATGCATTTAAATAACATTAATCATTAAGTGAATAAATATTTATTTGTTGTAAACAAGAATTTCAGTTTCGCTCAGTTTTTCACTGAATAATTGATCAGTTTTTTTCATTCACTCTCTTCAAGTAATGAGCAAACAGTTGTATTCTACCTGAAAATTCGAACAATGACCTAGTAGAAATCTCTTCTCTCATGTCTAGAGGAGAATACCTGTTCAATATAATGGGAATTTAAGTGTTCATGTTGAATTTCGCCTAAAGTGCTTCAGTTTTCATTGATTACTTTTAGAGAGCCTTGGTTTTTTTTTAATCAATTCTAGTGTAAGCGCTTCGATGACACAATTGATGCCTTAATTGAGAGCATATGTCGTTCCTCTGATAAATCATAAAAAAATTTCTATTTGTATGAAAACAACTGAATGTAAACACAAATCGATCATCAATTCAAAGGAGTCTATTGTCTGCAATAACTTTGGTGTTCCCTCTTTTGGCCTAATCTCTAGTCTACTGATACCGATATACCCGTCATTTATATACAATTTCAACAGAGAAAAAATTAGCAAGATAAATTTACTCTCGTTTCAATTTTTTGATTGAAAAATGTATAGATTTTTTTTTAATAAAGAGTATAACCATATTCTGATTTATGAGAGTAATACCGGTTTACTTATGACAAGTTAAGTTTAGTTTATGTTCAATTTATGTCTTGGATTATGCTAGGTTAATTTATATCAGTGTTAGTCGAATATGTTTGAAAAAATGTTGAAAATTTATTCGTTTGATTCGGCGATGATTTGGGATCTGAAGAGGAATTCGGCGAATAGAGAGGCAATGGTTTAGTTGTCATTTTGTTGGACACGCTTTTCATTGCCTTTTATTTTACTTCTCTATTGATTTTCTTTTGTACTTTCATTCCTCGAAATCAATTACTTTTCATTGAAAGCGAAACTTTTAAAACAGAATCAGTTGAAGCAAAAAGTCATAAATATTTATGTTTATAGAGATTCTCAGTTTGAAATCGTTTTCGGTTTCATTGAAATCTCGATTTTTATTTATACCTCTAATCAAAGGAATTAATGGCCTAAACCTCACAAACTTTTATAGGACTCAAATTCACGCATATCTTTGAATTGATTTCATATGAATTCAATCGATTAGTCTTTTGAAAGATTTGTAAAATAAATCTCTTTTCAAATGCTTTCTCCAATAGACCTGAAATACTGTTCACAAAGAATATTCTGATTACAGGATTAGTTATTTGAGGCTCGAATCGATTCATTCAATTATATGTTTATATTGTAAAATATAGTGAACTACGATCCGAAGCTCTTTTTGCAATAAAGTTCAACATTTATATCGATTTAAAGCGAATTTTTGGCTCAAATGCCGATTAAATTTCTTTTTGAAAATCTTCTCAAACGCCAGGAGAGAAAAAATCATGAGTTGAGCCAACATTCCTTTGATTATTAAACAACAGTTTCAATAAAGGACTACAAAAATGATTAAAATTCTTGTTTTTCACATTCAGTTAAATAACTGAGTGCTGAGAGCGAAGGCTAAGTCTCTCTATATTTAAACTGATCTTCATTTTGGTTCAAACAATCGCACATTAATTGAATACAAGTCCTGAGTATTGATTCTGTGTTGAAATTAATTACACTTTAGTTGGGATTCAAATCTCTTTTTGGAAACTCGAATATTTGCTGATTTAATATACAATTATGTGATTCGAGTGAATGAGGAAATGAAAAAATTATTTTAGAAATTTATTTTCCGACTCCAGTACTGACTGAATGTCATTCCCGACAATTATAGCTTCCGATCCATTATTAGAAAATTTGCTGATATTGTAGTGCTTTGAATGCGAATTATTTGAATTATATTACGATTAAATCAGAATATTGTTAATTATATTTCATAATTATTATTCAGATCTCATATAATCCAGGATTAAATCCCTTCAAAGACTTTATAGCGGAATAAGTTATTTCAGTTTTATTCTCAGCGTTTTCACAAATAATTACATATTTTTTGAATTTCTAAAGTTTTAATGACTTTTGACTAAAAGCTTTCAGAGAAAACTGAAATTTCATCCAATAATGAGCTCAAAAGATGTATAAAAATGCTTAAAAACTGAGCGAAGTAAAAAATAAAATACCAGGAATAGAGAACACTGTGTCAGGAATGCATATTCTGTGCAATTACCTAATGGTTGGGTTAAAACTTAAGTACTGGAAATACTTAAAACAAATTTCACTATCATTTGGCTTATTGTTTGAAAATATGAAAAAAGAGCACATCTGGCAAAAGAGTGGCCAAAATTGTAAATTACATTTGATTTAATCCACAAATTGAATGACAAATTTCTTCAGCAAAAGAGTAAATAAGAATCGCAACGCTTTTTTGATACCACGTCTTATCCATTGAGTGAAGTGAACGCAAAAAATTAGTTTTAAGATAACGTCTTAGAGTTATACCAATCTCTCGAGTATTTGTTTACTGCAATTCTTGCGGGAAATTAGGCTTCGGTTTTGAAGTAGAAGTTGTCTTCAATACTGAGACCTAACAAAAAATAACTTATATTTAAGGCTCAGTCCAGAGACGAGACGAGACTCTGTGCACAATCAAAAAGAGTGCCATTATTTCAGTTTTAATATCATGTTAAAGTTGGTGCAAACACCCGGATCTGATTCTTATTATTTGACAATACATATGTATTTTGAAGTGATAGCACAGTCTATTCGCCCCTCCCCTTGTTAGAATTCAGTTGAAAGCAATCTCTATGGACAGGAACTGATTTAAAGAGGTTGTCATCAAATCTGATCAATTGATTTGCATATTCTGGCAATTGTTGGCAAATCAGGGATCAAATGAATTGAAAATTTCTATAAATTGTTTGCTTTAAATAACAAACAGGAGTTTAATTAAAAACTTGACTCACTTTCAGACATTTGTCGGCAAATCAGACCTATTTTGCGATTGAATTCTCTGCAAACAAGGCTTTTATGGCATAACATCAGGCATGGGCGAGGTCCGAGACCCTAGGGGGGGCCGTAGGGGGAGGCCGATTCGAGCTCTGGTCTAGGAGGGGGCCAAATGGCCAATTTTCGACCTTAGGGGGGGCCAAATAAAAAAGCCGTTTTTCGGCCAAATACGGCCATTTTCGGTCAAATTCGGGTTAAATCCGGTTTATTGGGGCCTAATCTAGTTCGAATCGTACTTAATTCGGTTAAAATCGGGTTAAAATGGCCAAATTTACCGAAAATTACCGAAAATTACAAAAAATATCAAAAAAATTGCCGCCGCGCTTCGCGCGGCGTCAATTTTTTGCCCAATTTTTCCTTCGATCCTAGGGGGGGGCCTAATCAAAAGGCCCCCCCCTTGCGCACCCCTGCCCAATTAGTATGACATAACCTCACAGGAATAAATCTAAAAACCTGCCCCGTTAAGTTTACAGCTTGAAAATATTAAATTAATCTTGGCGGTGATGAACATCTCGTAAGACCAAAGGTGAGCACATCTCTGCACAGAATAAATAACTACCGGATAATGAGAATTCAATTTAATGTAATCTATTCTCTACTCTTATCTACGGTTTTCACATAAGAGCTATACTTTAGAACTGATGTATAGTTTAGTTGAGAAGAAAAAAAATTCATTTTTCATCAAAATTCGTGACAAAAAATCCCATTGAAAGGAATGTCCACAAAAACTGTTTCGGCTCTACTGAAAAATTATACCTTTTCTTGAATTTTAATTCGAAAATTAGCTAAAAATTTATTTGTAATTCAAATTTCAAGTTCGGTTTGAAACCAAATATTCACGACTTTTAACAAGTGTTGAGATTTTTGATAAAAATATTTCTCTACTCAAGTGATTGCTATTCGTGTGAATTGAATTGAATTTCATTAGAGTTATCCATGAATTTTGAGAAATCAAATTAACCATTGATTTTGAATTACCAGAAGAAAGAGGTCCACAATTATTCTGTGCACCTTTCAAAACAAGACAAACTAATCTTGTTTATCGTTATTCTTATTACATATCATAACTCTGTAATTAATCAAATTTGAGGTCAGATCCAAAAACCAACAAAAAGTCGACAAAATTTTTCAAATTTTATTTTCTCTTCAAAATCGACAAAAAATTATTATTATTTTTATTCATAACTCTATTTCCTTATCAGAAATGTCTTTAAATTTATCTCTTTTTCCGATTTTTAATTCAAATATTGAAATGAATGCTGAGTTCAATGGAAGAGAGAGAGAGAGAGAGAGAGAGTCTGTAATTTGAAAGTAAGATATAATCAGAAAGTATTGAAACGAAAATTCAATTGTCATTCGTGTTGAAGAATAAAACCCATTGTAGTCTATATGCGATTTCCCATAAATATATTGGGAATACAATAGATTTAAAAAGAAGTTTTCAAAACACCTTTCAATGAATATCTGAAAAGGGATGTCGTCCTCTTATTGAATTCGTACCGAAAACAAGATTTTCATACAAGAAATAAATGAATGAATATTTGAAAATAAGTTTTCATTTCATTACTGGTTTATTGAAAGTGTCTGTCCTTTTCAGTAAGTGCTGAGAACAGAATCGATTTTTTTTCTCTCTTTTATTAAAATAATATTTTATTTAATAGATAAGTGTTTTTTGAATTTCAATTAGTTTTTCAGAAGATTTCAGACGACTATTGAATAAACAAAACTTTTGATGAACTTATCGCACGATTAATGAGTTTTTTCGTTAAGAATATAAAACCTTTTTTTTATGCAAATGTTTTGAGAAAATGATTATATTTTGAAAGCCATTAATCAAACGATAATTTATTTAATGAATACATTTATTGATGAAAATTCATTCATTGGTTTGAGTTTTGAACTAAAAAATAAATTATTGGAAACTATTTAATGGTTTCTTCGAATTCAAGTTCAAAAATGTTCTTCAATTCCGATAACCAAAGAGTTTGAGAGAAATAAAAAATACTTTTAAATGATATCTATTTTTGCGAACATTTCCTGATTTGTGATATAAAATGAAATTAAAAGAAAAGATTAAATACTCGTCTGAAGAGTTCAAACCACAAGAGTTCACATATTAGGAGAGTGTCTGTCAGTTCTTAGAGCCTATTGTTTGCCGATTGAAAGGCCAGTCAGACCTTTCCCTAAGACATACAAATGGATAGATTGAACCCAACACAGGAGGAACAGGCATACCATTAGACACTTCCCCTACCGTTCCTTTAACTCATAGACTGAAAACTGTTATAAATCACTGATTTTGTTGTCTATTATTAGTAATAAATGTTTTTATTGTTCAAAACAAATGATATATAATTCGTAAGCGAATTGAATATAACATCAAATTATTTGAAGAGAAGGAGAAAAAAATCTTATATTAAATTCAAAGAACAAAATCAAAGCCAAAAGAAAATGATTAGTATTTTTATATCTCTCCAAATGAATGCGATCTTCAATACCAAGATTACTATTATTAAAGAGGTTGCGTTCAAAAGTCTCATAACTCGTATTATGAGTGGAAAAGACAATCAGTTCAGTACTGAACTTATAATTTGTGTTTTTGTTTGCATTTAGTTTCGGTTCTCATCTCTGATCAGAACAAGAGTTTAGTCGAGAAAACCATCAGTTGATTCGGTGCTCTTTGCTTTGGCTTTCCCTTTGGCACTGCCTATCATTTTTCGCGGGGTTATCCTTCAAAGTCATATTCATAAAATCCAGAATTTATTCAATCTATTAAAGATTAAAATATTTCGTCCGCATGTCGGATATGAGCAAGGTTGTTCAATCATTATTTATTAACTGTTATGTTTTTTGATAGCTGTAATTTTATTTTTTCAGCAAGTTCAAATAAGCAAGAATTTTTGTTTCAATAAGATTGGACAGACGCTGTTATTAGTATTTGCAAACTGTATCTTGTACACTTTTCATGCCAATTTATTTTGTCCGTTCCTTGACCATGCTCAAATAAAACCAGACTTTGAACGAGAAATTCTATTTTACGAACCATTGAATTACTGGCAAAATATCAAAATTCATAGATTTCTCTGAACTGAACCGACTCTTCACTTACAATAAGCGAACAAATCTATCATTAGATCACTTCATACGACACTTCAATCTCTAGTTTTCATAAAATCTTAGGGTCAGCGCAAAGGAACGGCTCTTATATTTCCTGTTCTTTTTCAATAAACACTTCGTTTTATCGCTTCAATTGTTTTTATCAACTTTTTTCTGCAGCAAAATTATTTTTTCATCAAGTTTAAAATTACATAACGAAAATTGGGGCTAAAAATAGCCCTGAAAATTGAAAATTCATTAAATTTGAAACAAATTTCCGCTTATTTACAGAAAACTTATTAATCATTTGTTAAAAATATTTGAGAAATGTTTTGAAAAAATGCGAAAATGACTTCATTTTAGGTATTAATCAAAATACAATTTAAATTACTTTTAATTAAAACCATTCAATTAGTACGTAATCACTCGGGATTTAAGTGAAAATAAGAGTCAATACCACAAAGGGAACGGGTCTATGAACTAAACTACGTACTAATTACCCGGTCCTTAATGGTTAAGAAAAATCATTACACGCTTTACAGCGCACATCACAACGAACCCACAGTTTAATAAGAGTGCACTAAATATGAGAAATAAGTGTTACTTTTCTGACTCCCAAATGGAAAGCCATTCAATTTTCTGGACATTGGCCACAGTTATCACTCAATTTGAAAGACCCGGCTTATTCTTCAGGCCAGAAATCGAGCGAAAATTACTCTCATTTCTTAAGAAATAAAAGTCTTTTTAGATAAAAGTCTTACGAATTTCTTCTTCGAAAATAATAGTGGTTTTCAAATGACGGCAAATAATCCACTTCTAAGCCAATGAATGTTTGGTCTCTTGTGCTGTGCGGTAGTTGTGGTGTTCCTCTCCTATTATCTATTATATGCTGTTCCCAAATGTAATAAATATTTACATCAAATGGTTTTTTTTTTCGATTAACATTCAAGTTATGCATAAACTGTAAAAACGTTTAGTTTTTCTTCAAAGATGTTATTATTCTCTATGAAAAAGAGTGTTCGCCAGACAGAGACCTGTTTTCCTGGAGCTAATATCGACGCCGATATCAGCTCTCCCCTGAACTTTCGTTTTGATGGGGGGAAAGGGTTGCGCGAAATTAGTCTATAATAATAATAATTTTTATGACAAATGGCTTAAAGCGGATAATAAACGTCTTTAAAGGTCTTCAAGAGTTTTATTTCAGAACCCATTTGTGAACTCATTTATAATTATCGTCTTTTGAATTATATTTCAATCGGAATACTTTTTCTTTTTATTTTGAAAACATAGCTATAAACTGTAAATTGTGTAATATTTCAACTGAGAATTGGTCTAGGAAAG
Organism: Punctoribates punctum; assembly: GCA_034698165.1. Lineage (NCBI taxonomy): Eukaryota > Metazoa > Arthropoda > Arachnida > Sarcoptiformes > Punctoribatidae > Punctoribates > Punctoribates punctum. Next base: position 61,287 of record JAQGBD010000027.1, read on the forward strand.
TTTAATTGCAATTTTGGATTCTGTTACTCCGTCAAATAGTACTGAAAGAGTAAGTACCATTTTTAAAAATTTTAATTAAAAGTTCTGAAAAGTTCAATTTCAATGGTATATTTTTATCAAGCTGAATTTAAAGTATTTTAAAATGAAACGAGCAAGCTGAATAAACTGTAAAATCGATCATATTTTAATTGAGAATTGGTCTAGTTAACTTTAATTTTAAAATATGGTATAAAACATATATTTTGAAAATTCAATAATATATTTTTATTTGAAAATTTTTGATCAAGCTGATATTAAATTTTCAATTTTATATCGATCCTTGCAAGCTGTAAAATTTAATTGGCTAATATCAAATGCAATCCTAGGTAAATTCTAAGTAAAATCGGGCTAATTTCATATTAAATTATTTTGTTTAACTAATCTTGCTTTTAAGCATGGCATTTTAAATTATGGCATTATTATGGGTAAAAATAACATAAATTGAAACCCAATTCAACCATAATCATTGATAAATGTCCGGATAAGATAAAAGAAATCTAATTTCACTCTTTGTTATATGAGCTTGACCAATTAATTATTCGGATAACGTATTCAGAATATTAATTATGTGCTCTAGCATAATTTTCTCTGGAATAACAGTTTTGTTACACCGATTATCCAATAATTAAGGCTTTAATTGTATTTAATTGTGTTTTACATCAAACTTGTTATACAATAAGTGAACACATTTTACACTATTCTCAGAGACAATGGACTCCTCTTTTGAATTATTGTTTGATTTTATTGTTCTTCACGTTTCAGACGACACTATATTTATAGTCTTTGAGTTCATATCTATTTATATTCAGTTGTCTTCACTCAGATGTGAGAAATTATTTTTTAAACAAAATAACAAAAATTCCATTTGTTATCGAATTATTAAAGATGAACAAGGTACACTTGTCCCACGAAGTTTCGATTTTTATCTTCTTATTAAAATAATAACCCATGTGAAATTGATTATCATAATAATTACTTTAATGGGTGAAATTTATTGCCATTTTCCCGTTTAAAACATTCCTGAGAGCACCAGGGTATCGAATGAATAGCAAAATACACCTTGCTTATCATTAGAAACAATTTCCTCAAACAATAGATCATTGAATGACTCGTAAACTGTGATTCATCATGCGAAATTCTCAAATCGGCAAATGGTATGAAAATTGAAGCATGATAAATTAGTGGATGTGCTTGCCAATAGTTTCCGGCACAGAATGAATGAATAATTCGAGAAAAGGGATGATTTGCTGAAAAATTCCAAAACAAATATCAGGAAAAAAGTGGAAATTCCTTCAAAACTGGTCTCAAATTACAAAACCGAAAGTCATTTCTTTAATGTTTTATTAATGGATTTCCATTTCTCTCATTTGGTTCTTGGCAAAGAAAAAAAAATTTTGAAAGAGGTTTCACTTTTTGACTTTTCCCGTCACTCAATACATGGGTTATTATAACGACGTTCCGATGTTATTAACCGATAGTGTAATTGATTTTTTGTCGACTTAAGCCTTAATCAGATAAGAAAAGCGAATTGAAATTCAAAAGCATTCTCTCTCTCTCTCTCTCTCTCTCTCTCTCCCTCTCTCCCTCCCTCTCTCTCTCTTTCTCGCGAACCACTTTCTAAGCTGATGAAAGAAAAGAGAATGAATTCCCACAACAGAATTCAGTTGATTTATCTGGAATTATAATTTAGATAATGGACTACCAGTTAGTGATGGGTTCGAAGCGAAACACCGAATAAAAAATGTGATTCACACTTCCTAGATAGGTGAAAATCAACCTTTCATTAGATCACCTTGGATCTATTAAAATCATATTCAAAACCTTATTTATTCTCTTTTCTAATTTAATATTTGCCTAAAACTAAATAAATTATGTTTAAACACGAAATTCATATTTTATTCTTATTTTATCCAAAGAACGATTTGATTCCAAAAGCAACTTACTCATTTGAAAACCAATTGTTAGAAATCAATAATTGGTCACACTGAATAGATAACATAAGCTTGGTGAATACTCAATTCAACTTCAATTTTCGCTTCAAAATCAAAAATTTCATTTCAATATTTTTAAAGCGGAAATCAAACGAAAATTTTTCCCAAAAATTTCAAAACTGAAAATCAGTGATCGCCAACATACCCGACTCGGGGGGGACACATTTTAGGCTGATCATCCAATCAAATATAGGGGGTTTTGGGCTATACCTCCCCCTTGGCGATCACCACTGAAAATAAATTACAAAAAAAGAGAAGATTTGAAATTATATTCTGATTCATAAGAAAAGATGACAAATATGATCATTGATTTTTTGCTAGTCGTGAAAGAGATGACAAATCATTTCTTTCATCTCAAGAATTCAATTGAATTCGAATTCAAGAATTTAGTTATGTTTGGAAAAACTTATTATATTTCAAATATTTTATGAAAATTCTCTTTACTTTCATTTCTCATAAATTAAAAAAAACCAATTTTTTGTTGAGTAAAGTCATTAATTTCCATTGATTTCAAAACAGGAAATTTTAGGCCATTATTTGAGATGAAATATTACAAAATTCCAGGAAAACAAAGACTACCAAGATTATATTAGTATTCGAATGTTTTTATAATCCAATAAAATCCATAAATGACTTACAATTTTGAAATTCAAATCAAATATTCTTTACCCCTATATCTTTTCCATTAAGAAAATGAGCATGCCAACAAGTGAATCCAAAGAAAAATATTTCAGGATAAACTCAATTTGATAACTTATTTCATGGAAATAAAAGTTCTTGGTAATTACAAAATCACTCAATACTTAGCCATTAAGAGTTTTGTGTCGGGTTTTTAATTCAATTTTATTTATAGTTATCAACTTTGAGCAAAGAATTTCATAAGAATGATAAATATTTTTGAATCAGGAAATGATTACCTTGGTTCTCTCTTCGATTTTATCTTTGAGCTGTAGAAAAAATATAGGTTACCTGAAGTCGCGTATATTGATTGTCACTAGCTAGGACATTATTCGTATATCAAATCCCATAACCTCTTCCCTTGTCTATATCTGCACCTTATTGATGTGTAATTTGAATTCAGAAAAATACCATGTTCGCTTAAACATTTGAATGCGAAGAATAAGTTAACCTGGACACACGAATTGGGAATATGTGAGCAGACAATAGATAACTGTTTGATAAGTCTCTCACATAAGAAATGTATTTCTTTTATGGCAAATGTTTAAATGTGAGGCCAGACAGGGATCAACTCCTATACAGTGGAATACTTGAGAAAAATGAGTTCTGGATTTAAAACAAATTTACAGAACAATCATAACAATAATAATGGGTTTTATTTGGCGTTACTCTCCATTTATTCTACGAATAAAATTCATCAAAAATTTAATATCGAATAAAGCCATGGCTTATACCCCTTGGCTATCACTACATTAACTCAATATGTGTGACATTGGAAACATCTAAAGGACATACAGAGGACTAAATTGAAAGTTTTATCCATTAATTCAATTGAAAGAACTGAGGGGTCAGGAAATGAAAGAATTATATATTATATACCACTATATCGTGAAATACTTTCCACGAATTTAGAGCTAAGAATGGAAAGAATTTATCCATTAATCCAGTTATTTATTTCATCTTTTCTCGAGTAATAAGTCAAGAGTCGTACAAATGACGCCCAACGGAGTCATCGCCTAATATTACATCATTTTTAAGCGAAAGTTGACATTAGTTGACATTTTCAATTATATTTAGCTTGCTACTCTAACACCTCAATTTGTTGAGATGAAAAACAATGTTATAAATTGTTGACACAATTTCTTACGATAAAAACTTCTAACTATTAAACTACAAATAAAAATAAACCTTGGTCATTGACAAAATAGATTTTAACGAAACATATGTTTCATGGATTTCAGAAAAGTTTTAAAATTTCAAAAATTTTCAATTCAATTGGAAAACTTAAAAATGTAACCGTATATCGATCCTCTTGAATATGCAAGGACACTCTTCTTCATTAAGCTTTTAATGAGGAGATCATACATGCAAGGTAGTTTTGTTTTATTTTAAATTTCATTTAATCTTCTGTTTCCCCGAATATCTTTATATTTTGCAAATGTTTTTTATGTTTGATCAATGATGAATGAAATGACCTTGCATATTACCCAAAATTAAAGATTAAATTTTAGAAAATCAATTATTGAATAAATTTCTTTGGATTTTAGTTTATATAAAACGTGATTTTGAAATCATTAGTTTAATCAAGCAATTAGTCAATTATTCTATTTAATCGCAAGATTAGTCAATAACCAAGAGCACATTGGAGTGTCACTTAAATTCAGATTAGAGATGTCAATGGGACCGACTTTCTTCGGCCCGAAATTTTTTAAAAAATACTTAGAATAAGCCCTACACTTAAAATTCACTTAAATTTCTCAAAATCTTTCGGATCAATTCAATAATTTTATGACAAGACTTTTTATTATTCGTAGAATTCATTCGAAAATATCATAAATTTCTGTTTTTTAGATTTTTCTCATTTAACTTAAACATTGACGCAATGATTGACTCATTTATTAAATTATTTTATTTTCATTTAATGCTTGTATTTCAGTTTTCAATGCAAATATCAAATTTTTCGGGACCAGTTTTTAGGCCCGGCCCGGGATTTTTGCCTGTCTCCAATCCCGGCCCGGCCTGACTGACATCTCTAATTCAGATTTCAGACGTCATTCGAGTTTAATTAAAAATCATTCATCGAATGCGATTAGAATTTAATTGATAAGTTTTCGAATATCCTAGTTAATTAAACCTTAAACAATTCATTTGAATTAAAAAGATGATAGTATTTGAATGTGATTCGGAATAACTGTAAAAATCTAATGCAATGTTTGAACAACAAATCTATTCGATTAACAGATATTCTGTGCAAATGTTTGCTTCAATTATAGGTTTTATGAATAGCCATATATTTATTTAATAATATCACTCAAATTGAACACAATTTTTATTCTTCAGGTTTCAGAAGGAATTCCAATTCATTGGTCATAACAATACTTCCGATTTCTATGTTTTTTTGTTGTGTTTCGTTTTGGTGTTTTAAATTAGTTGTTTGAAAATCTACAAGTTCATCTACAAAGCACAATAATGATTCTTAGCTCCCCCTAAAATATTCGGATTTGCCAGATCACTTTTCATGTTTGGAAAGCCTGCAATATATTTACATATTTGATAAGTAGAGATCAAATTTTTGAAATTTCGGAAAACCTTTTGAACCTCAGATAATATGAAGTCATTCACCGCTAACTCATTTAATATTTGATTTGAGAATCCGTTAAATATATTGACTTCAAACTTGGAATTTTGATGAGAATATCAGCTATAATATATTTTCCACCAAGGTTACCAACTTTAGAAGTCTATGATTTGCATGGAATAGGAGTTCATCGCATCTCTTATTTGATGAAAGTTATATAAATTTGAATTTTAAAACATTAGAAAAATTAGAATAAAAAGTATTTCATAATTGAAAAAACATATAATATATCATCAAATGATGGAAACTTATTTTATTAAAATCATATTAATCTATGCAGAGTGATAACCAAGGTCGAAAAATAGAGAAAACCTTTCGCTCACAAAAATTTTATGACCTTTTTTCAGGTCCAAAATTAAAATTTTAGTGCATTTAGAATAGATTTTTCTGACATTTCATTTAAGATCTTAAATATGTGTTTTTATGTGTGTGTTAAGTGTGTGTGTGTTAGGTGTGGGCGAAATACTTCCGTTAACTTCATTTTCATTTTTCATCAAATCATTCGTCAAATTCACAAAACAGGCGAATAAACGGAGATTAATGAGGAATTCTAAAGGGCTTATAAATATAATCTTGCCAAACTAATAAAAAGAAAATAATCTTTCTTTATTATTCAATGGTCTTTTAAAACTAGACAGTTTAAAAGTTACCTTACTCACTAAATACTGTATAATAATTTCTGTGCAAACAATTTCTTCCGTAACATTTAAAAACAAAAAATAGAGAGAAATGGAAAAATAAAATTAAATTTTTAGTAATGTAAATGTAAATAAATAAAACAACAAATTGAGTATAATTTAGCTAAAAAATAGTTGATTTTATGTTTGGAATAACCTAGGTAATACAGACTTAGAGGTTTTCCGAAATTTTTTATTCCCTTTTATGAGCCAAAAGATGAATTCGTTTTATTATTTTGGGTTTATTTGAAATAAGGTCTCATATAAAGGAATTTTCCAAAGGAATAAAGTAATGCTCAAAATATTTGAAAACAGCTGCAAATTCTTATAAATTTAGACCTTGCTGTTAGTGATCTAAATTATAAATCTATATACACATATAAAAGCGAAATTTGCAGTGTGATTATAATTATAGTTTCTAAGAATAAGCAAGGAGAGCTTAAAATTAAAGGTTAGAAGAATTTAAAATTCTTAATTACTCTCTCAGTTTGTTGAAAGTAGAGTCTGTTTTAGACATTTATTTGTATGGCATCCCCTCACAGATGGGTATCTTCTCTATTAATTTTAGTTTAATAGCACTCAAAACACTTCATACAAACGATTTACTTACGTTCAGACAGTTTTCTTTGAATATACACTAAATTAATGTGAAAATCAATTGAATTTTTAATAAAAGTTTTGAGACTTATTATAAATAGATATTTATTTCCATTTATAAACATTATTGACGTCACTCCCAGTTCTTTATCCGATTTCAGATCTAATTGAAAATTCAATTTTTTTAAAAATTTGATAAAAATTTCAAAGAATTAATTAAAATATTCTCAAAGATAATAAGAATATTTATATAACACATGAATTGGTTCTTAGAAAAATTGTTTTCCTGAATATTTGCAAAACTAAGAAAGCATGTTTTTTCAATTGACAGGTACTTCGCGATAGTGCACCCCCTCTACTCTGTCGCCAGAATTCTTCATTGGCTTCGTTCGCACAAAATGTTTGTCATATCCTTAATATGGTTGTGCGGTATAGGCACCGCCAGCGCACAGCTCTTTCAGGTGCGCGCCGTTCCCTTCAGATACAATCAAAACGTGTACTACAACTGTAAAGAATTGTGGGACGTCTCCAGTGGTCGGACGTATACTCTGATTATATTTGTGGTGACGTTCGCGGCTCCGGTGGTGGTTCTGATATTCGTCTATTCGACAATAGCCTATCACATCCTCCGACATGTGATACCTGGAAATCCTGATTGTTTGAGAGATGAGAACCAAATCAACAAAAAGATAAAGGCATTGATTTTTTGCTCACAAAATAACAAACAATTAATTCAATTAAGTCGTTATAATTCCCTAATTAGCTGAAAATTCCTGCTTTTAGTCTAATATCCAGAGCTAAATACGTTTGAGCGCACGAAAAACAACTTGTACATTAATCATAAACAATTAAGTGAATTAAAAAATTCCAGGATATCAGTGGAAAAAACTTATTATCTTTTTTGTGATAATTCCGTTTATACGAAATTAATCCCTATTTTCTACTCACAAAAAACCATTAATTTCGCGAATAATAAGAATACACACAATTGAAAACCTCTTATCTCTTTTTGAATGAGAACACAGAATAAATTGCACAGAATATGTTTGATTTTATTAAGCAAAAGATAAATAGGTTCTAAGAATCTTAGCTCCAATCTAACAAGGGTCTTATTGAAGATAAATGAAATATTGTCTATTTTAATGTTAAGGTGATAAAGATGTTGATGACTATCGTTCTTTTGTTCGCTGTCTGTTGGCTACCGATCCATGTCTTCACTTTATTGGTTTGGTTTTACCCGAAGTTTCTGAAAGTGAAGACCAGGAGTGGATATATAATGTATGTGGTCTCTTACTTCTCGTGTCACTTCATATCTATGGCTCACTCGACGGTCAACCCTATCTGCTATTGCTTTATGAGTGAAAACTTCAGAGTAAGCGAAGAGATATTTTTTCATTAAATGTGTTCAAAGTTCGACTAATAACACCTCTTTCTCCTCTCTCTCTCCTCTCTCTCTCTCCCTATTATTTTGATTGTCAGCTCAATTTGAGATCTTTGCTGAACAGATGTTACCTAACATTCAAAGTGTGCAGAGCTGAAGACGACGACGAAATGGAAACCCAGGGACAGACCATCAGCTCAATGAACACTAAGTTTCGTCGGACTTTTATCAACAAAGAGTTTCATAACATTAAAATCGAAACTGAAATCTAATTATCAAATGAAACGGATTTTATTAAAATTTTTAAGTGTTTTCTATTGAAAAGATTTTAATTTCGTTAAATTTATCAGAAATAATGAAAATTTTATTAATTATCGGCAAATCAATAGTTCGACAAATGATTCAAATGATGAATAAAAAGCGGAAGAAATTTGCTTTAAATCGTTTTTTAATTTTTCGCTTAACCATAAAAATTATAACTTTTAGTGTCAATAATGTCAATAATGGTTAATATTAAGAGAGTGGGTGTCGTATAACAGACTCTTTGTTATAATTGAGGGCCAGGAGCACAACAGTCTCCAAGAGATGTGAAAATATGTTTTCCACATCTTTTGCTAAGAATAACAGTTATTGTCTTTCACTAATATCTCTTCATATAAACATTCAAAAAGTCATTTTTCCATTTTCTCAAAATTTGATTTATATTTAATATAGAATGATGTTCCATATCTTTTATGCTAGATACATTTCAATGAAGACATCATATAAGTCTAGAATATATACACTATTATTAATATTATTAACATATTATGTTTTGAATATATAAATAAATCGAATTCTGATTTGATTTTTAAACTCAATTTCTTAATATAATTTCAATTTTATTTATTCGCCAAAAATATTTGTCTTCAATGAGTTTATGATTACATTAAAAGTTTGCCAAAAGAATTGTCATCAAAACATTTGTATTAAAGCGGAGATGAAATTCAATTATTGTTGAGTGTCTGTCCATTCAATGTCGTCAACACTGACAGACATAGCAAATGGAGAAACAACCCAAATAGCCCCTAGCATTTAAAAAAACTCATTTGTACTTTAATTTTTGGAAATTTCCTTCTCAAATCGGTTCCTCTGTGTGTGTGTTAATCAGTTGTACTTGCCACTTGACAACCCCTATGTTTACCATATGTCTGGAATATATGCCATACTTTACACTTCTTCAAGAACATTAGCGAATTAGTTATTCCTCCGAACCAATTGGGGATTAAATATATTGAAGAATAATCTGTATTATTAGAGTCCATAAATTCCTTATTAATATTTACATTGAAATCAATATTTTATGAGTCATTACGAGTCTTACATAACTTATAAATAATATATTCAATCGATTTTTAACTCAAATATGAAGAATAATATTATTATATTAAATAAAGTCTGTAAATTATCTTGGTAGCTTACAGTTTTGTAATTTATTGTAAACATTTGAAAAAATCTGTTCTGAAATATTTATAAAATATTGCTAGATTATAAGTCACAATTTTAAAATTGTGCTCTTGGTTATTCATAAAATCACAGATCGTGAATCACTGAATAAAATCACCGAAAAGGCCATGTTAATGTTTTATGAATTGCCAAGATCAAAGAATGCGTAAAGAAATTCCAATGTTATGACTAAATAATTAACTTAAAGCCATTTATTTATTATTCTTGACTTTACTTTAAGTAAAAATTATTCCATTACTCGAAGTCATGCCTCAAATGTGGAGATAAAGTATTTTAATGTCTTTTCTGTCAAATTATTTAATTAAATAAATTATTTGTCATATTTGTTGTCATTTTTCTCAATTATTATTATCGCGCGATTTGAACGTCGAGAATGAGTAAAAGGCATCCATAATAACTTATATTAATCCAGGTGTAAACCAGGTAATCAATAAAAACTTTTCATTAATTACTATTATCACTCAATTTTACCTTTCTCCAGTAATATTTACACAAATACTCTTTGTTACGCCATTTAACAAGGAATGTTATCATGGCTAAACTTTAAATGAAAGAATAATTTAGAACAATTGATAATTAAACTGTTTGTGATGTGATTTCCATGCCTTCTGTTCACCTTCAATGTACCTTGAAACAAATGACTAATTCTGGATCCCTTTGATCTCATTTAAATTCTAGGATAAAATAATTAATCATATTTTAGCCGTCATTTGAATTTAGTTAATAATATTCAATATATTAATTATCAACAGATTCTCAAAACTGTTATTAAAAATTTTGTGTCATTCATATGGAATTAATTAACGAAAAATGACTTATAATTGGGTCTTATTTTAGTTGAATAACTCTTTTGTCTGAAAAGTGTTGAGTCTTTGCACAGACCTGATATTCCGTTCAATAAATTATGAGATCAGACATGTGTCTGGGGTTTGGAGTAAAGGAAATTTTGATTTATAATAATTTCATTTTTGTCATAAACACGTCTGATATGAAAAAATAAAAAGAAATTCTGTTAATGTGAGCTTTTTTTCGTATTAATGGATGGAAATAGATTTGAGAGCAAAATAGACTGTACTTTCGTCTGAAGTTTGACTTAAATTTAGTTCTCTAGAGAGGGGAGATTATCCAGGTAAAGTTTTAAAGAAAATTTTCGCTCCAATGGATGTAATTGATCTCTTATACAGTATATTCCGGTATTATATGTCCGACGAATAAATTGCTTTCGTATTAAATACACCTGAACTCCCGTAATTTCTTATTCCCTAATTTCCAAACCTCCTTAATTTCCCCAGAATGGTCTGACCCAAGT